>NJDD01012420.1:86599-98197 GCA_002245505.1 Calephelis nemesis | reverse complement strand
GGTCTGCCACTCGATACTTTGCCTACCTCGGAAGGGACTTGGCGTGAAGATATGTATGTATGTATTATCGTGTCACAAATAATATAGTTTTTATACAGGTGAACCTGTGGACGACAGCTAGTATCGTATAAAAGGATTGCTAAAATGAATATGAAAAAAATAAATTGACATTACCCATATAACATTACGCAACGAGTGAGTATATCCAAAGGGTGCGATGGAAATGGGTGAGACCGTGAGGGACAGCTATTTTGGGATAAATAAACAACTGAAATTTGTATTCTTCCATAATAATATTACAAATACAAAAGTTAGTACAAGTGTTACAGCTAAACCAATTCATAGATTTTGATGAAATTTTGTATATAGGTAATTGTTATAGATCCGAGGTTAATATTATTTACATCACTAATGAGGTTTTCATGTTTAACTTGAATGTAAATCATTTTTACGTGTATGACTATTTAGACAAATTTAATGGGTATTAAAAAATGATAATGACAAAATACAGTGCATTGCTTACGCAATACTGGGATGTAAAGTGTCTTTCAATGTGTGTTGGAAATTGATATATTACTTGCGTAAGTTTAATGGAGACTTTTAAAATAAATTAAGCTATTGCTGTTACTGTTTTTCAAAATTGTCAACGATATGTGCTTTGAAATTAATTAAAGATAATTTAAGCAAAACAAAACTGCAAAAGAACAAATTACAACTTTTTAAAAACCTCATGTGCAAAAAATGCAAAAATTGACTTTAAAATGAATGCCATACTCGAGATTCACTTATAAGATATATTTTATCAAACATAACAAAAAACCATTAATAGCTTTTTTGGTTAGCGTCAGACAAAATTTGTCTGATTAACCAAATTCATATGGGACTACTTTTAAATTACCCAAAAAAATGTATTGGTTATTAAACGAGTAATTTCTTATAAACATGCAAAAAAAAATAACCTCCAACCTTTTACAGTCAGCTGAAAGTTAAGTATGATTGTGGTATGTGGTGTCTGATACTTACAATTCGTAAAAGTTACACCTGCTAAGACCGTCCACAAATTTCTACATATGTATCTTATAATAACTAATTATGTTATGTTATCAACTTTTACATATAAACTGTATATACGAATATCGTTTAATAACTATTCGAGTAAACATACAGAGTATCAGTATAGTAAAGCTCATATAAAAGATATTAATCCTCAGCCTCGAAACACGATATTATGAAACGTTCGCTGTGATTCGTACGTTATTATAACATCTATTTACTTATACCTCTATAAATGGATAGTTTAGTGCGTATTCTGAATGTGTGAAATAAAAGAAAACCTTGCTGTGAAAAGAACACGAATAAATATGAAGTGTGGCATAAAATGTAAGACGAAATACATATTATGTTATGGTGAAATCTGTGAAATGTTTACATTTACATATCTTACTAATATTATGAACGGAAAAGTATGTAAGAGTGAACGGATCTTTGCTACTCTTTTTTACACATATTAACTAGTGAATGTATTTAGATGAAACTTTCTAGAATTGTAGTTTATACATCAAGATAATACGTAGGTTACAACATACTGAAACCGTGAATGGAAGCTAGTTTTGTAAAAAAATAAAAAATAAATACACGCTACAACGCGTTTGATACATGTATTTTTTTTTGTTACTGGTTCTTTGTAACAATTTGTTCGTAGTTATCGTACGTAGTATTGTAGGATACGGTACGTAATATTATAAAAAATAGTAAACCGAAACTCAAAAAAAATATGATACAAAAGTTGTGCCTGCTGGAGAATGAAAGTAAAAACGTTTGAAGATCTAAATGAGTGCCAAGTTCTATGCAAAATCTAAATACATATTTATCGGAACAAAAAATCATTGTAAACAAGTATTAAACTACATTTTTTTGGTTTATTAGATACCTATAATAGTTGCTGTTATTAAAAATGTGAGTTTGCAAAGTAGTTTAGATTTGAATTGGCCAGTTTAACATCAGTAATTTCATAAAGTTATTCAACATACATATATGTTTTTTATTTCTGATAAAAAGGTTGTAGGAGCGCTTGAGAACCCGAAGAGGTGCACGTCATGTCTCAGTGCACGTGTATATCCCCTAGCCCCGGGTGTCTGAAGAAGAAGAGTGTGTTGTTTTAGTCAGTAGGAGTGTGTTGTAACTCGCCACTTTCACCAAACATAGCAGATAACCACGAGGATTTCATAATTACGGAAAAAAATGTTGACATGTGGTATTTTACCATAAAATGGCATGTACATGTATGTAAGCTGGTTTAACTTCCTAAATTTTTAAAGAATGATAGAATAGTTAATGGGAAATTGTTTCCAAATCTCAGCGCTAGACTATCCCATTAGAGTAAATGCGTGTCTCTATCTGTGTCCGACGGATTTGTAGACAAATTCCTGTTCCTTTTAACAAATATGTTACGAACAGTCCCACGTACTTTTATATTTCCTTGATATATTTTCCTTTTTTTACGTCACTGCTTAAGCATTAAAGAAAAACCTGAAGTATATCCTTTTGATAATAGAAATCTTAGGCTCTTAGGCTATTAAATATTTAAAGGTTGAGCTTACTGAGCGGGAACCTACCTACCTACTCCATTCCCTGTAATGGGAAATCGAGTGTCGATCAACTTCTGGCAATAAGAATAGATACTACGACGTTACCAATTCCAGCAAGTCCTTACAAAACTATACCATATCGTATCACCACTGTGGTCTATCGGTCTGGCGTCGGACTTAAATTCTTGGAGTCCCGGATGCTTAGATCTGACGAGCAGTTTGTGTATATGAAATTACCCACGATCGTTATTTAGGTCTATATGTATTCCGCTATACCTCTGGCTTTCCAAAAAATATAAAGTAAGTAATTTGTATTTAAAGTTAAGTTCAGCTAAATAAATTAAAAGTAGAGATATGGTTTAAAAAAATCTTGATATCAGAAGATGTATTGTTGAATGTGAATATGTTACACTATATTAGTAATGATTTTAAAGTTGTTCCTCCCAGGGGGTCTCGTACAAACATAGTTCCCTATATCCGGTCCGAAGAGTAAGGTACTCGATGTGCAACATCAAAGCTACCACCCGAACCAGACGACAGCAACGCACTAATAAAGTCTACGGTGTATGAAGGCCACTTTTTTCTGGTACTATCATTACATTTGTAAAAAAGTTTATTTTAATAATGTCTTCTTAAAGTTTATTCTTTTAAATGACTTCAATGTACAAAGTTCATTCTTCTACTATTTTATTACATATAAATATACAACGACACCACACGTTAATAACTGTTCCATTTACTGAGAGTTTACGTTTACTGTTCATAAGTATTTAAAGGCATCATAAGTTATTAAACAATATCGGACTTCAAATCTATGCTCTATTTAAGTCGTTACTGACGTTGGATGCAGAATGCCTATCATGAGTCGCTTAGGATAACGACTCATTACAGGCATTATATTATTATCGTGCTATTATTAATTAATGTTGTGTCTAAATTTTGCTTAGAGTTTGAAATTAATCTGCAGTAAAAACTAGTAATTATTATGTTTTATAGCTAGCAGTAATAAAAACAGTATTTTGTTACAACTTTCCTGATTCTGTCACAATAAAGCATCATCCAGACGGTTGTAATGACGCCCCAATCATAATCTCTACAAAGGTGACCTTGGAGAGAACTTTGTTTTTAACAAATCAAAATTTTGGATTAAATCTACCTTACATACGGATGCAAATCAATGTTTACAACCAATGTTTTAGTCCGTGTGCAACCCCTTTTAAACGCAGTAAAACTGCAAAAACCGACTCAAACTATTTCATTCGATACCACGTCGCGATTTTATAATTATTTTTGAAATATTGCAAATGGTTTCTAAACGGTTCCACATACATTTTATCAACATCCTACTAAAAAGTATTTTCACGTCTTTATCCCCAAAGAGGCAGCACAGGCATAACCAGGGCATCCACGACAGGCCGAATATATTAAGTCTCACAATGTAACAGGTGGCAAGCCTATCGCTAACCGGGCACATATCGTCCCTCGCATTAGTAACTGTCCTAACTCATTAATTCGGAAATTTTAGTTGGGACTTAGAACTATCAATATCTTCCTGAATTTGTTATCTATGATTTTCTCTAACTCACGTATTTGTATGAACATTGGTTCTTCAGTTATTGGCGTTTCTGTAAAGTGAAAATAGAAACGAAATTTAAAATGACCAAACTGAAAAAGTATGGTTTCTCCAAACTGTCGAAACTGAGATAAGAGAGTTAGTCATTTGAGGGACGATATAAGAAAATGGGAAATCTGCAATTTTTTTTTTGTTGCACGACCCGGAGATCGAACCCAGAACCTAGACATCCTACTAGTAGAGATTGTACAGAAGACACCGTGCAATTGTTGATTGAGTCAGTTACTGAAAATACCTGTAACCTTGTTAAGTTACAATTTCCGGTAGATCATCTGGAAATCATGAGCTATCTTTCTAAAAATAACAATAAAAATCGATTTGCTATTGACGAAGTAATCACGTAACAGACATAAAAAAAAATTAAAAACTGTACAGTCGATTTAAACCTTATTGAACAGTCATGTATTTTTGTTACTTTTCGAGTACTCAAAATAATATGTTTCTTATTTTTAAGATTCTGTACCTAGAAATAACAAACGAAACGGAACGCCTAATAGGATCACGATGTTTTCCGTCCGTCTATTAATACCCTTTTTCTCTGGAACGCGTGGAGGTATGAAACTAAAATTTATATCAAATTCTCTTTATCATAGATTTGTAAAAAAATCAAATTTCTGAGCCATCTAAGGCAAAGGTACAGCTGTAGGGTTACTCTTGAATCTCGATTAATGTGATATTGGAAATTGGAATCGGATCTTTCCTTTAGGTATTCTTGAACACAATACTAGTGAATTATCAGTAGTTTAATTAATAATAAAAATAGATGATTTTATCCGATTTATTGAATTTTGTTGGAACTAAATGTTAATCATCCGTTATTACTGTGTTCCACAGTACCTAAAATGACAAATCCGATTTAAATTTCCAGTTTGCATGAAATCGATATTCGAGAGTAACCCTACTGTTTACACCTCAATATTTAAAAATTCGCAAGGGAATCAAACCTACAAGTCACTTCCCGTGAACTCATAATCTCGAAAATTAGTACGAAGCAACATTTTTATGCAAAGATAAAGGAAACATTGCAAAAATTGTATTTATAGCGAATGCCGTGATGGGTGGAATTTTACCTACAAGTTTGTAAGGAACCCTTAGTGCGCGAGCCCCGCTCGCACTTGGCCAACTTTTTTATTTTTTATATCGAATTACATCAAAATTGCCTGTAACTTACACTTACGCCAAAAGCTTAACGGACAGCCTTTTATATTATGGTGTATATATTTGGTATATTCACATAGTAAAGTTATTTCAAGTGGATATTATTTATTATTAAAACTGTGATATTTTAAAATCATTTTTCAATGGTTGGCGCACAGTTTCGCAATGCGGGCCGGCTACAGCACCATGGCACGAGTTCAAATCCCGCATCATAAGTTATGTACCTACTGGAGGTAGAAATTTTGCAACCAAAATTCTTTAAATATTTCACCAATATTGGAAAATTCAAAACTGAATTATTGAAACACGATACGGGAAGAGGAAAATTATGAGCCCGAGCGAAAGCCTCATTGTTTTGTTTCGAATATTAAACATTTTATTGTAAGATACATGAAAATGATGCGTTACCAACCATAGGTCTGGGATTTTATGATTCTTTCTTAAGTAAGTTTGTTTATGACAGGTTTAGTACTTTGTTGAACAAAATATAATATTTCAAGTCAGATTTGCTCATTAAGTCTTTCGTACAAACAAAAACTTTTTTGGGGGTATACGTCTATTGAGATTAGCAAGTACTCAATTCTCTTAATTTTTGTCGCCAAGAAAAAATAGTTTATTTTTTTTGCGATTTGTTTGTATTACATGCTTTATACCTATTTAGTTAATTTGAAAATGTGTTGAATATCAAGAGACAAATATATCGCATCCAAGAATCGCTAAAAGGATTTGTTGCAGTTCAGTGTCTTATACAGCTGTCCAAGCTTTGGTCCAAGACTGCTTCTGCTATGTAGAATAGGCTATCTGCCTTCGAGCCACGTAGATCTTAAAAAGCAAGTAAAGGTTAAATGGGTCATAACCAACATGACCACTAGTGGTAGAGTGCCGAGATGCTACTCGTCTGGTCATGAATCCACCACCTTACCTATTCCTGCCGCCATAATGACAATGCTCCGGTCCGGAATTAGAATGTCAACCTTGGCCTCAAGACTACGAAACATCAAAAACTTCCTTGGTGTCTTTGGTGTCTTAAGACATAGGTTATCTCTCATCACCAGATAAGTTGTAAACGTTGTTTAATTTCTTATTACATAAAAATATTATATCTGTACAGCATATTTTTCACATTGTTTAATTACATATTTAAAATTATAGGGGGATAGAACAGATTCTTAACAGTGAGATCCGAGAAAGAGTGAGATTTAAAGAAAGTGTTGGTGTTAAAATGCGAAAGAGCATGCTCCGCTGGTTCGGTCATGTGGAAAGAATGACAGATGAAAGATTGACAAAGCAGATATACAATGCAAATGTGGATGGATGTGACCCGGGGAGACCAAGGCTGACATTTCACGATCAGATCAATCGGATATTATCCGAGAATGGTGTCAAAAATCTCCGAAACCGGCGTGTTTGTATGAAAAGGGCAATGAATGTGAAGGAAGCAAGACAGGTTTGTCAGGATCGTGAGGTCTGGAACTCGATACTCTCTACCTACCCCGTAAGGGACATGGCGTGAAGATATGTATGTGTATGTATGTACAGGGGAATAGAAGTTTCAAAAGTGGCAATATAGACCTTACAATTTATCTTAAAAAAACTTAACTTTCACCCCCTTTTCCGTATGTATAGATTTCATGGAAAACCATTTTCTGATTTAGATGAGGATCTATGTTTTCATTTTTTGTCTAAAAATCGTAAAGCAGTTTGCAGTTTACGTCTACCAACTGACGGCTTATATTAATAACCTACCTAAGATAAGATATCGTGCTATTTCAAATCAGTTGTCAGGTAAACGCTGTTATTTTTCAATAATTAACAAAAAAATCTCACCAACAAAACTCTAGAAGACTTAACTTTATCTGTAGATAGGTTATTAATACTGGCCGTAACTTTCAAATAGGAGTTTTGGCGACAGTGAAAGAAAAAATGGTGGCAGTATTTTTGTATCTATAAAAGCATTCATGAGAAATTAGCGTATAGCAAAATTCCGCATTGCTGCCAAATCTCACTAAATAAGCTTGAGTTAGGAAGACTCTGCGTTACTCAAAATCAGGGCATGACATCCTATAAAGATTTGTCACTAGTTTTAAATAATTTAAATCCGATATTGTTAAATCAGCTTGATTTCATCTCCAACTAGAGTAGTGGTAGGTGTGCATAGTGCATATACATAATATACATATCGACGACGCCAAATCCCTTACGAGGTAAGCAGAGAGTACCAAATGTCAAATCTCACGATCCTTGTGGACCTTTCTGGCTACCTTCTCATTTATTACCCTTTTATTTATAGGTTTCGAAGACTCTTGACACAGCCATTGAATAATACACGTGCAATATCAACCTGGGTCTCCCCGGATAGGTAGCAGACATACAGTGCGAAAGTGAATGTATGTAAGTACATACGTCATACATCCACTTTGGCACTGTATGTCTGCTTTGTCATTATTTCATCTGCATTCTTTCTACAAGACTAAATCAGCGAAGCGTGCACTTTTGTATTTCAATACCGAAATTTTCTTTCAATCGCACTCTGTCTCGAATCTCACTAAAAAACCAAAATCACAGTCTTAACTATTTAGCTTTAATAGCCTCGGAGTAAAGTGCACTAAGCTACACGATCGGACGGACAAACAAATCTAATCTTGGTTCAACTATTTGCCTTTCATCCATGGAACACTATTATAATGAACTTTTGATAAACAAGTAACAAATCAACGAATTTATATAACATTACGTGTATAGTCGTGGGAGTAATCTTAAGGTGAAAGGGAAGAAAAATTGGCAAACTTTGCGGGTTTTATACCTGTAGTTTCCAAGTGTTGGCTATAACTGATTGTAGGACGTGGGTTCATGGTCTTTATATCAAAAATGCTTTCAGGCCTAAATATATGGTTTTATTTTCTGCGAAATATCTTTATTATATTTCATTGGAGTCTTGATCTATCTAACCCTTTTTTATTGTGTCACATTTTGATTGCACTGATGCTTTGTGCTTTCTTTTAACATTACTTTGGGAGTAATGTATCGGGTGAAAAGATGAATGCAGTTTTTCAATATTATTGAATTTGACGTAAATCCTGTAAATAAAAATCAATTGCTCTTCGATGGTCTCGTTAAAACTCGAGAACAGCTGGACCGATTTAGCTAATTTTGGTTTTAAATTGTTTTTGGTAATCCAGGGCCGGTTTAAAAGACACGAATATAGGAAAACTGCAAGGAAACTAGGAAAAACACAATTTAAATTTAAACATACACAAACTGTACGGTTAGAACGAAGTTCACTGGACATAGCTATTATTGATTAAAAGTAGCAAAATGGGTTTTTTTAGTTTATTACCTAAAGTAAGGTTCTTGACACATTACATTGAGGATAACTTGGATAATTCTAAAACATATCCATACACCTTTTTAGAGTTATCTAGCCAAAGCCTAAAAAACGGAACCCATAAATAGTCGTCATGTCTATCTGTCCATCTGTTTGTATGTCACAGTTATTTTTTCCGAAACTATAAGAGCTAAGTTGTTGAAACTTGGTAAGTAGGTGGATTCTGTAAACCGCATTAATCTTTTGACACAAAAATTAAAAAATAACAATCAATTGTGGGTGTTACCCATACACAGAACCAAAACTCATTTTTTTATCAAATCCATAAGTATGGGGTATCTATGGATCAGTCTTCAAAAATAAAATTGAGGTTTCTTCTATCATTTTTTTTCTTAACCAAATATTCTAAGACGAAAGACACTTCCAAAGTGGTAAAATCTAAAAAAATATGTAATATGACGTACACTACATTGCTAACTTTTACCGAAAATTGGATTAAACGAGATCTAGTAAGTAGATATTTTAATTACTAAACAGTTAAATTCAATTTCAATTCAGACAAAGATTTATCCACATTTAAACACATCCACATTCAGAGGCTACCTGGACATCCACTCCTACCATGGAAATCTACTCCGAAAAAAGACTTGTGATAATGTCTAGAAGTATCTAAAAATTGAACATATCAGATACTTACATACAGCATCCATACAATCCAAACATAACTAAACAACAAAAACTACTACTCTTATTCTAAAATGTTATCTCTAATGTCCCGTTAAGGTTGGCATATAAATGAACTAGCTAGAATCTAGAATGAAAGATCATTAGTAAATTTAGGTCCCATGTTACTACAAATGACAGGCCTACGAAATATCGTTCGTATCCTCGTCAAATGATTTAGACAAGTGTAAAGATGTCAAATTAATTTTATTTATGATTATTCAAGCCATTTTCATCAATAATATAAATCTCTATGTTCTAACAGTCAGCCTCAGACTTTTAAAAGTCACTGGTTTCATTCCCGGGTTGGGCAACAAAAAAATAGAAATTAAAGAATACCTACTTTTAATTGTTTAATAAAAATAACTTTTATTGAATTGGATGTGTACCCGGTTGGCGATAGGCTAGCCACTTATAACATTGAGGGATTTAGTGTCTTCTTGTAGTCATGGGTGCTCTGGTTATGCCTGTGCCTACTTCTTTGGGGACTTGGGCGTTAATATACATGTAATGTAAATGTTAATATAATACATATGTAAATCTAAAAGCTACAGGCATTTAAAAAAAATCGACTTCATGCTAGTTAGACATTGGAATCGGGTATGTCATTTTATGTTCTATTGAACACGATACTAGCGAATTATTAACATTCGGCTAATTATCAACAATAAATAATTCTTTCTTCGTATGCATTAATTTTTTTAGGAAGTAAAAAAAAAGTATCTTCACTCCCATATCCCCGAAGAGGTAGGCAGAGGCACAACCAGGGCACCCACGACTAGCCGAAGATACTAAGTCCCATAATGTGATAGGTGGCAAGCCTATCGCCAACCGGGCATGTTTCCAATCCCGACCAAAATTTCATTTTTATTAGAAAATTTGAAAAATCCAATTTTCTTTTTGTTGGCCGACCCGGGATTCGAACCCGAGACCTCATGCAGTCAATTCCAACACCCGGACCGCTCGACCACAGAGGCGACTTTTTAGGAAGTAAATGTTAATTATCCGCTAATATTGTGTTTAAGAGTATATAAAATGGCACATCCGATTCAAATTTCCAATAGTCATGAAATCGAGTAGCTTTTTGGTAAAGGAGTAAAAAACAAACAAACAAACATCCAACTTTTGCATTTGTAATATTGAAAGGATTGCAATAAAAATGAAAAGTTATTCTAAAACAATTTCATTCCAAATAAGCTCTTTCGAATATTTATTATGTGTAGATAATTATATACTAACCCAAAATACCAAAACTGAAGTCAGCTTTGTAGTTTCACTGCATGTATATTACAGGTATAGTCACAAATATCGTGATATCTATAAAAATAGTAATTAAAGTGGATATCTGTTTTATTTATTTATTTATTTATTCAGAAAACTCACAGCATTTTAACAAAATAATGATGTAAATAAAAGTAACAAAATAAGCCAATTAAGAGTTTCCGTAAGTAGATAGCAGTATACTTACAACAGACACAAAAGCTTAGAGGACGTTGTGCCTATTTAAATCTGCATATTTAAAACGGATTCCCTGTTTTAAAGTAAACCAGATTTCGAATTTGTTTGCCAAGATCAAATAAATACTTAACCTTTTTTAATTTCTCTACGGAATACGAAATCCATCTATATGCATGGACATATATCGGCCGTAATTTAGGGTCCCGTAAATAAAAATGGCCCTTTACAAAATGGCAATTATTTTTATGATATTGTTGGAATGCCAATAGGTCGGATTCTCTAGTCTGGGATCTTGTACCTTGTAGCTAAAAACGTTTAAAAGTTAGCTTGTTCTCTGAAAACGACCATAATTTTACATTAAATGTAGTAGTAACAAAAGGGAGGCTTTTTAGTCCTAATGAGTCGTAAAATAACATTATCAAGTCTGACTAATTGTACTATTATTCTAGTAAAATGAATTACTAAAAAGGTATAAAAAATGGCACAGGTATTGCTATTCTGTAATTTTTGTAGTTGTCTTATTACCTTGATTAAAATCAGTAGCTTTATATCAGAGCCTGTCGTTCACAATATGACACGACTTGATAACAAAACACCCGTTAAACACATGTTTAAAAATTAAACACTGTTTCAAATTAGATAATGAGCCAATAACATGTTACAACATCATCCTCGTGTAGCCTGTCATTAATTTGATATTAATTGTATAGTAC
>NJDD01012420.1:42271-56831 GCA_002245505.1 Calephelis nemesis | reverse complement strand
CCACAATTAGCCGAGGATACTAAGTTCTACAATCTGATAGGTGGCAAGCCTATCGCCAACCGGGCCACAAATCCAATCACGGCCAGTGTCAATTTTATTAGAAAATTGAATAAAAATTTATATTTTCTATTTTTTTATTGCCCGAACAGGGGATCGAACTCGAAACCTCAAGAAGTTAAGTCCGACGACGGCCATCACAGACAGAGACGACAATTTAATAATTATTATATATTCATTAATTCAAAAATAGTCTTAAGTAACATCGTTTCAACAGGTAGCGCTATATAAACTTTCCATGACCTTTAGGAAACTTTCGCATTTGTTGAAACTATACGTCCGTCTTCTCTGGTATAGCTTTAGGCTATCGTTCAATCAATACAAGCGAGAAAATGGAAATCATTGAATGCGAAGAATTGTGATTTTTAAAATTTTCGGACGTTTTTCCTTTAACTTAGA
This sequence comes from Calephelis nemesis, assembly GCA_002245505.1. Lineage (NCBI taxonomy): Eukaryota > Metazoa > Arthropoda > Insecta > Lepidoptera > Riodinidae > Calephelis > Calephelis nemesis. Next base: position 56,375 of record NJDD01012420.1, on the reverse strand, counting down.
CTTAAAAGAGTAGTTTGTGAATATGACTATATTATATTATATTTTTTTGTATGTTTGCTACTCAATGTCTCGGCCAATACCGAACAGATTTTGATGTGTTTTTCAAAAACCACTTGTTTGACTTTGGTTACATGGGAGCACCTTGAAATCTAGAGCTACGTTTGATAAAAGAATGATCGATTCACAATGTGCGCGCGGCAATGAAATTGAAACAAGAGGTGAAGTTGGAAATGTTACAGGTGCGTTGCCGTCTTATAACCAAATAGACAACCACGAGTGGCAGGAATAGGTACCAAACTGAAAAAGCTGCTTCTAACTCATAACCAAGCAACTTCTCTGTGTTGGTCCGGTTCCATTTAGTAGAATAGCCCATCGACCCTTCTGCCAGTCAGCTAATAAGAAGCCATAACTTCTAAGTCATGTTTTTGTCGGAAAAGCAGCGGAAGACGTCTTGCATGATGGGCTTAATATCTTAGATATCGGACCAGTAACATCTATCGTATAGTGTCAATAGGCCACGGTGGTCTCTTATCATCAAGAGAGCCGTGTGCTTGTTCGTTAACCTTTCGCATATAAAAACTATAATTATATATTTTTTTAATAATAATTTTTAATTTTTTATAATTTATTATAAAATTATAATTTGGATAATCTTAGCATCAGGAGGTGCAATGAATTGCGTTTGTCTTTAGTAAATTTGCAGTTTGATCGCCTCGTTAGTCTGAGAGTTAGCTCTACGGACTAACAGCAATATTTGGGTTCAGGTTCCGGACGCAAGCAGTCAATTGTATAATAAACATCATTGCCTGTATTTACGTCGTCAGGTGTTTGTTTGTGTCTATTCAATTCTACATATTCGCTTCGTCTTGCGATCCAGCATCTAATTTGACTTCTTAAGATCCCGGGTTCGATCGTTTAGTAGTAGATTTAGACCAAGAAGCTTTTAGGTAGACAAGGTTCTAAATTTAGGCAGTATTGTTGCTAAAGTATAAAAATCGTATCGTCAATGTCAATCTCATAAACAGCCAGTGTCAACTTTTCATCCCTTACTACGTGTATATTAAGTTAGATAAGTAAATAATATCTGGATGACCGATATTTTTTTATAAATTGTGTTTTTTGGAAATTATATTTAAGTACGAATTATCATTGACTTAGTTACTTAACAAAGGACTTCGTTACTTAACAACGCCATCTGCTGGAACTTTAATTATTCGCCAAAAATAGTATTATTATTTCCCAATAGATGTCAGGAAGAGTCATAATAAATTGGGACTACTCAAACGCCTCCTATTTGTTAAACACGAATAAAATACGAATATGACATTTTCTAAAAATGATTCCTAGCTAGATCGATTTATCGCCCCCGAAACCCCCTATATACTAAATTTCATGAAAATTGTTGGAGCCGATTCCGAGATTCCAATTATATATATACAAGAATTGCTCGTTTAAAGGTATAAGATATGTATATAAAAGAAATTCGGGTTTCTTACAACACTTACCTATTACTCGAGATCTGCTAGACCATTTTTTATAGATTTTTTTATTCGTTGGATTTGTCTTGGCCCAAATAGCAGAATACACCTTAAAAATAATAAAAAAAATGAAAGATGAATCTTCTACTTATATAAAGTCGCGATAGTCAAACCGATTAAGCTGACAATTGAGGTAGTTTAAAACCGGGTGAAGGACATGGGGTACATTTTATCTCTTATAACAGCGAGGAAACTCGGAAAAACGACATTTTAATTTTTCCCAAACAAACTAAACGGGGCGTAAAGAAGTTCGCCGTAACAGCTAGTAATTGATATTTGTCAAAAGTTTTATGTCAATAGTTTCTTTATTACATTTACATTGTAAAAGAAGCTTACATTAAATAATAATTACAATGTAAATAAAACTCGTAAAAAAATTTCAACAATCCATGACAGAAAATATCCGTAACGTAGCCGAGATCCATATTGATCACATCATCAGCTTTTAAACAAGAAAAATTGACATCGAAATTTGTCCATCCCTACTTGGGCAAATTAATAATAATAATAATATTTATTTATTGCTCTTCACAAAAACTGTTTCTTAAATTAAGTAAATTAAGTAAGTACAATATTTATTTATTGCTCTTCACAAAAACTGTTCCTTAAATTAAGTACACTTTTGTTAATATTTTGAATATACGGATTGAAAACCAGGTTTTGTGAGAGTCTGATGCCTATGTTATGTACAAGTACTCGAATTACAGATCACCACATTATTGCTTATAACTAAACCAACATTGGTTTTGATGGTATATAATTTTGCTTACTTTGGTGTTAAATAAGTTTGTATGATTTATCAAATATTTTTAAGTAAATGGATGTTAAGGATTTTTGAAGTGAAAACTTCTTTAGAAGCGTTGCGCACTTTTTTGGAATGGGTAAAAACTTCTAAGCTTCCTTCAGAATACGTGACATGATCGAAAATAAGTAAGACGGATGGAGAATAAGAGTAAAAGAGGAGTATCTCTTTCCACGGCGCGGCGAAAATGTATGTCTGCGCCTGCTGTTTCGTTAAGACGGCGCAGGGCGCTTGCACTGGATGTTGTCATGTTTCTGTACGATAGGTGAAAAAATGAATATTATGTTTCACCACATTAATGACAGTACTTTTATACTAATAATTAAGAAATTCGTGCAAAATTATTCCCTAACCGTTTTAAAATCTCAAAAATGCACAACGTTAATATTCCAGTTTTTACTTCTGCCGGCACTCCCGGAGTGCAACCTGTCGTTTTTTTACACTTTATTAACAGGTACAAAATTCCGTTTTATACGACGACTTGTTCGCTGACCTTAAACATGAAAAAAAGTTACTAGGCAGGGAAGCAAGTGATATATTTTAAAATAAGGTACCCAGAACATCATTTTGCTTTTAAGAATATCAAAAGCACTGTGATATGCGTTAAAAAAATATCTTCACGGCCACATCCCCCAAAAGGGTAGGCAGAGGAACAACCAGGGCACCTACGACTAGCCGAAGACAGTAAGTCTCACAATGTGATAGGTGGCAAACCTATCGCCAACCGGGCACATATCCAATCCCGAGCAACATTTTTAAAATTTAAATTGGAGTATGCATTAAAATATATTTTTAATTAAGTTTCAAATATTAAATGCATATATTTTATGCCTTCAAAGTGAAAATAAATCGACTCAAGATTAAAAAAAAGAGTTTTGTGGCAGCAAACACAAAAACATTTTCATTAAAACACCCGCTTAATTAATTATTATATTAGTAGAAGTATTTCCGTATGGATCAGGTGAAATTGACGTTCTAGACATGAAGATATTATATTTACAGATCAGCTTAAATATAATAGGTACTATAGGCCTGTGTCGCCTTTGTGGTCTAGCGGTCCAGGTGTTGGACTTGACAGCATGAGCTCTCGGGTTCGATTCTTGGATCGGGCAACAAAATGAAAATTTGGTTTTTTCCAATTTTCTAAGAAAAAACATGTTGCTCGGGATTAGATATGTGCCCGGTTGGCGATAGGCTGTCACATTGTGGGACTTAGGGTCTTGCGACAGTCGTGGGTGCTCTGGTTGTACCTCTGCCTACCTCTTCGGGGATATGGGCGTCAAGATTCTCTAGAAAAGAATAAAACAGAACCCACAAAGATTCGTCATATCTGTCTGTCTGTCCGTCCGTATGTCACAGCCACTTTTTTTGAAACTTTACGAGCTTTGCTGTTCAAAATTTGTAAGTATTCTGTAGATAGATGAAAGTGGATGTATTCTGAATTGTACCACCTTTGGTGTATCTAGGCATCCGTTTGCATGTTTACCTTCCATTATCATAAAACCGAAAAATTACGACTTGAGAACCTTGAAGAAAATATCTTACAGATCTTTAAAAACATGGCAACACTGCTGATGTTAACTTTACGTTTACGTCGAAGAAATTTTTAATTTCCATCAGGTGAACCGCTTGCTAGTTTGCTACCTACTTGTTGTATGTATGGATGTATGGATGTATGGATGTTTGTTACTCTTTCACGCAAAAACTACAAAGCCGATTACGATGAAATTTGGTATGTAGGTAGCTGAAGACCCAGAATAACATATAGGCTACTTTTTATCCCGGAGTTCCCGCGGGATTGGGACTTGCGCGAGTGAAACCGTGGGGCACAGCTAGTAGAAAATACAAAAGTATTACCAACTAATTGAACTGAGAAATTAAAAATGGAACACTTAAGAAAAAATAGCTAACAAACTAGACTTTATAAAAACTCATGAAGTAATAAAGCCTGTTACAATATCTACTATATTATGCTTGAAAAATAAACACAGCCCTATACAAAATACAATATTAACACGCTATTTTCTTGTTGCGTTGAAGGCGGCTTTGTTTTCTTCGCTCAATTTAAGTATACCTACTTAATAATTTAAGTATAACTACTTAATATTAAATGTTAAGGTGTGCATGTTTGTATATTTATAATACTACTTTCAAATTAAACGACTCAACTTTCATATAGATATGAATATATATATATATATGATAGAAAACTTAGTAAATTTTTAACCCGCGATAAAGCAAGAGTTTGACATGTTTATGTGTGTGTCTTCATCATCAATGAAAAATGGCATTGATTTTTATATTTTACTAGCTGACCCAACTTCGTAATAAACGTAAACTTCGTAATGCTTGACATTAATGCTTCGACAGAAGCGCAGTCTGTCGGATTCGATGTGAAATATTCCAAAACCAACAACTACTTATTATTAAAAAAATAATTAAAAAACATTGTCCAGCAGACCAAATTGTGAATCTAAACCATTTTTGAATTCCCTTGAACACACACAAAAAGTTTCATTAACATCCGTCCAGTCGTCTAGAAGGAGTTCAGTGACAAACACACGAACACAAGAATAATATTTACGCGATTATTCCGTCACTAGTCAACCGATTTTGTAGTAATTTATTAGAAAGATAAGTCACGATTACAAGGTAGTGTTTATTTTACTAAAATACAAGTGAATTTTGAGTTATACTTATTAATGTATAAATTTTATTAAGCCTAGTTATGTGTAACTCAAAAACTGCCACTAGGATGTTGATAAAATGTATGTGGGACCATTTCGAAACTAATTTGTAATCTTTCGAAAAAAGAATTTTATTTTCAACATTCATTTCAGAAGAACATTTTTTTCAACTATACAGTGATGGAAAAATGTTACAAATTTTGAATTTTAATACACTAACTATGTTGTGTATAAACCGACCTAAACGTAAAAGTAAGTAAAAATATATTTACCATAAAATAAAGTTTCTGCTAATGACATACACGTTTTGTGTTAACAGATTAAAAAAAGCCCTCATTACTGTTGACATATAAATCGTGTGCTTCACAAGATAGTCCAGCAGGGAGATCATGAGAAATGCAGACATCTAAATGTTCATCACACAAATGCCTGCTCCTGTCGAAAATCGAACCCAGCCTCGCGGTTGGTCGGTGTAGTTAGGCCTGTACGCTAGCCACTTGACCAAGGAAGCGGTCATCACCACGATTTATTGATAAGCATCACTACCACATAAAATCTATATATATAAAACAAAGTCGGGTTTGTGACAACACTTATAACTCGAGATATGCTGGACCAATTTTCTTGGTTTTTGATTTATTGGATTTGTCTCCGTCACGAATAGCAGAATACACCTTAAAAACAAAGAAAATATGAAAGATGAAGATGTAGCTTAGAACCGGGAGAAGAACATGGTTACATTTTATCTCTTACAACAGCGAGGAAACTAGAAAAAAGAACATTATAATTTTTCCCATACAAACTGAACAGGTGGAACGAAGTTCGCTGAAACAGCTAGTATTTATAAAATATACCTATCACGTCAACATTAGAGCGCTAGACTATCGTTTGAAAGGGTGAGCTTAGTAATCACGTGCTACCAATTTAATTTCAATGTGGCAGGATCCGATACATATCAAACAGGCTCTACCTGCGCTAACTGGAAGTGCTCGTCTCTTACGTGATGTACGAAAAATTATTGGTTAGTAAAGCGATGCTTTTGAGAATTTTCCTGAAAGCTTTGCTATGATGTATTTTTAGTAATGTGAAGCTTGCAGCATGAAAATCGAAATGTAGTTAGTTAGTGTGAACGTATTAGTGAAGTAAAATTTTTACTCGTTTGTATGTACGTAATTACGGACATTTACATCAAAAGTTTCTTTATCAGATTTGTTAAGTATGACTAATGAGTCTCAAAATATTGTTTAACGTTTTTTTTTCGTGTCAATACGTTAATACAATAAAAAATGTAAAAACATACTCCATGAATGACGGAACTTGAAATAACATAGGATTGAATAATTTCCTAATCTTAATACCTTAGCCATGAAAGTGCATTACTACTGGAGACTACACCCCAACAAAGCCCTGATGTGGTTACCAAAATTTGGTAACTCTCTTTAGTTCACCGGCCTCTCTTTCAGAGATACATCAGATTAATGTAAGTGAACACAGTCGAAACGAAAGAAAGACCAGTAATTTAGAGACTCGACAAGATGTGTCGCTACTGTGGTATAGCGGTCTGGCGATTATTTTGCTTTTAAAGGTCCTAGACATCAAAAAAGAATGTAGTTTTTTTTAATTTTTCTAATAAAAATAACGTTGACTGTGATTACATGGCAAATCTATTGCCAACTGAGCACATAATGTGCTCAGATGGCGATAGTCTTTCCACCAACACATCACATTGTGTCACACTTAATGTCGTCGCCTAGTCATCGGCTTGTTTTAGCCATGTTACCTGTCATTTTGGGGACATCGGCTTGAATATTGACTTTGTTAGGAGTTTTACCTCCAGTAGTAATAAAGCTTCCTGCCCTAAGCCTACCAAAACGTTAGCCGCCAATTCCTATAAAGAGTTTATTTGAAAGGACTCCCAAATTTCAATTCTGTGTCGTAAAGACATTAATGGTAATGCATTTTAAATATTATTTCCAAATATTAATATTAACTTTTTTAAACATTCACTTAAAATAGTCAAACATTCACTTAAAATGCTTCACTTGTTGTCGTCGTCACTACGTCGTACCTAGTACGAGCCATGACGTCACCAGTCTGCGAATACGACTGCGGTCGGTGGCAACCTGTTTTATACTTTATTTACGTTTTAACCATGCATCTTGTATTTTGCGTTAGACAAACATTCTGATTTTTTTTAATTTTTAATGAATTCATAGATTGAATGTAATATCAATTCCGAATGGTTTCCTAAAATTTGGAAGATACTTTAAATGTCATCCTGTATGTATGGCACTTACAAATTGCCCAGCAAAAAAGTAGTTGAAGTTTGATGAAACTCAGAAATGGGAAAAGAATTGTATTGTTTGGACTACGTTTAAGCTTAGCTTAACTTCCACCTTAATCAGTATTTTATGCATAGAATTAGTATGAAATCGGCGTAGAAACCATCTCAGAACCGAGCTACGATGAAAGCGTATTTAAAAGTTTTACATTTACAATTCCATTCGTGCAGTGGTTGGTTTACCAAAATCCGACATTATAACGAATATGCTTCACAAAGTTTTAACTACTTCCATACACCGAGTGCGGTGGTAACATTATCAAGGTATATTGTGACAACTTGACATCTGAAATTATTTTGCTGTTTCTAGAGCTTTTAGTGAATTTCAAGGCTTTTCGATTACATATGAGAATAACATACTCTCTGTCTTCCCCGTAAGGGACTTGGCGTTAAGATATGTATGTATGTATGAGAAAAGCTTTTCATAAAGTATAAGACCTTGTAATTATTGTTTAAATTGCTAGAGAAAACCAAGCCGAAGATGTTAGTAGTGCTTAAGTAATATAATTTCGTAAGAGAACTAGGTGAGGGAGTATGTCCTTGGCAAACTACAAGTTGCTGCACCACCCGGGCAAGTTGCTGCACACAACCACAACCAGCCTTATTGAAGTCGATTTTTTTGCTTATTAATAATTAGCCTTAACCTTAGCCTTTTAAGAGCTTTAAGACTGGGAGGTGGATACGTAAAAAATTCGGATAAAAAAATAGAGGGATTGTATCAGTATAAGAACCACCCTGAAACAAGTTCATAAAATTTCCAAGTCTTACATTTTTCAAATTCAATTTTCAACACGTTAAAATTTTTGTTAAATTGTATTTTAAATTAAATACTATCAGAAATAAATCAATATTACAAGTAGTATATTATTTAGAGAACCAATTTGGAAACATCGTAAGAACCAAGTTACGATTGGAGCGTATTTAAAAGTTTCACGTTTACAATTCCATTCGAGCACCAGTCGGTTTGCCAAAATCCGCCAACACAACAATTATGCTTTACAAAGTTTTAACTACTTCCATGCATAAACCGAGTACTGTGGTAACGTTATCAGAGTATATTGTGACAACATGGTTTGGAAAATTATTTCACTGTTTCCCAAACTTTTAATGATATGCAAGGATTTTGAACTACACATACATCAAAAACTACTTTTCTGCTATTACGTACATCACGTATATCTTTTAACCGACTCCAAAATACATTTTTCAGGTATGTTTACTACACGATTTCTCCTACAATAGCCAACTGATTATTATTGGTCCTTTTTAGAAAGATAGGATATAATTCTGAGGTAGTCCCTTATTAATTTTATCATGATCTGACTAGTGGTTGCGTGGGACCATTCCGGAGTAATTTAAAAAAAAAGCATCGCCTCTGTGGTCTAGCGGTTTAGTTGTTGGACTTGACTGCATGAGGTCCGGGTTCGATTCCCGGGTCGGGCAACAAAAAGAAAATTGGGTTTTTCCAATTTTCTAATAAAAAAAATGTTGCTTGGGATAGGATATGTGCCCGATTGACGATAGGCTTGCCACCTATCACATTGTGGAACTTTGTATCTTCAGGTAGTCGTGGGTGCCCTGGTTGTGCCTCTGCCTAACTCTTCGGGGATATGGGCGTGAAGATGCTTTACTTTTTTTTTCAAAAAAAGAATGATCAAATCGCGACGTCGTAGTCAATAAAACAGTTGATGTCAGTTTTCGCAATTTACTGAGCTTAACTATTTTTTTAAGCCGGTAGCCGGTAAACTTACGTGTCTGTGTGTGTGTGTTTGTCTGTCTGTGGCATCGTAGTTTTTTGTTGAATTGACGGATTTCGATGCATTTTTTTTTGAAATCTTACGTATAGAGATGATTTTTGGCTACATTATATGAAGATTTTGTCCTGGGTTCATTGATATTTTTTAATTTCAAGATAACCTTCTTCTCTTTATTATAAACCAACTGAAGGTCGCGAGTACCTTGTTATTGCATTATTGTAACACTTGTATTTAGATGAAGAGCTGCAAATTTTATTTTTTATGGATGTTGGGTTACTAAGTTTTATAGACTTCATTCCTTTTATTTATGTTTTGAGCGAGAAAGCCTTATAATTTAGGAGATAACCCTTGGCATCGACACCATAAATGTTACAGGTAAATTTCTATTATATGGCTGGAATCTTTCACTACATAACGATTTAACGGCTACCCTTTCAGCATGGAACACGATGCAAGCGAGCATTGACTCTGTGGCTGTAGGAATAGACAGAGGTGGTACCGATCTGGGTTTTCTTCTACCATGTAGTATGTTAATTTGCAAAAAAAAAACCTTTTATCAATATGTTAAATTTTTAATTATTTCGACTTTAAGCGCTGCGGCTAACCTTGAACTGGGATATTAACAAAGTTAAACTCATTTTAATGAGAAAAGTTGGGATCCTCATTTAATACGTGTATTGTTTTGTTGAAAGGAAATTGACTGTGCTATTTGTTTACTGACTGACTGACTGATTTATATATTGTGTTTGTAGCACGATGATTGACTTTGTCGTGATCCGATTTCAAAGTAGGTAGGACTAAATTTTATACTTGCACTTGTGTTAAAACATTCTAAACATTTTTTTCTGGTAATGGGCAGCAAGCAAGCTTTAACGGTTCTCTTGATGTTTAAAGGCAACCACGGTCTATAGATTAGTTAGGTGAGTGTTAGGCTTAATGTGTCAAGTCAAAATCAAATCTAATATTTAATATTACAATAGTAGAATATAGCAAAGAAAAATCTAAAACAAAACGTATGTATTGGTATATTTTCGATAATGGGACTATGATATTCTCATTTATATTCTGACATTTTGTATCGTTTGACATCATTTATATTTTTTCAATTTATTTGATTTTTTCTAAATTGTTTTTTCCATAAGTTGACATACAATTTTAATTTATTTTTAATGTAAATACATTTTGCAATCTAATGGTAATCCCTATTTTTGAGGAAATAGAATTGTTGTGGTATAACTTTGTTGTGGTTTGTTTACTGTAATTTTTTTATATGTGGGTACCGTCAGTAACATCTAACCAAACAGGTATTGAACGTTAAATCAAAAAAATCCTTTTTTTCTTTAGTTTCAAAGCCCCGATGATGCTGTAAACAGTGAAACCGGTTGGCTAGAAAGTAACAGAAAGTGTTAAATAAAGTATACAGTGGATAAGAACAAGTGTTTATTCCAAAAAACGTGTATATACAATGGAATTCCACCAAGTGCCGAAGATAGCAAGTATAGATTCTAGTTTTTTTTTTACTTTCTTTTTTTTTGCAAGTGCATTTTAGTATTTTTAATTTAATTGTAATGGATCCCTACCCGATTAAATTGCTAGGCATACTCTACCACCTTTGCACTTGTTGGCAATGACCCATGTAACATACACTCGCTTCTTAGGAAAGACCAAGTAGGATGGCAGATGGCAGATTGAGTTGGTATGAACCAAAACGATGAAAAGTCATTTAATGTGACTGTTCTGGGCACAAATTTTTTATTGATAACCAATATGTAAGACATGTTTTTACACGCGTGGAAATTGTATTGAAATGACAATTGCCTCCAGTCTAGTAGTCTTCCAATTAAATAAACAGAAACAAATCAATAAACAGAAGAGCAGACATATTTGCATTAGGACATCTATATGTCTACTGGTTCCACACAAATATACTTTAAGAAGTCAAAATCACCTTGGAAATGATAAAACCGCCATCTTGCAGGATCCGCCATCTTGTTGCATCCGCCATTTTGCATACGCTTAAACATCCGCCTCCAGTCCAGTAGTTTTCCAGTTAAGCTTAAATAAACAGTCAAATCAATAAACAAAAGAGCAGACATGTTTGCATTGACATCTATATGTCTAGTGGTTCCATACAAATATAGTTTAAAAAGACAAAATCACCATGGAAACGATACAACCGCTATCTTGCAGGATCCGCCATCTTGTTGTATCCGCCATTTTGCATACGCTTAAATGGTTTGAAGACGGCTGCATGTTAATAATAAGGCATAGTTCCGATAAACAATCATGTATGTAAAATATGCTTTCCAGCGGATTATCGGGTCCAATCAACCTTTAATTTGATTAGCGACATACAACGAAACAGGTGAAACTAATTGAAAACTTTTAAATGAGAAGGATTTTACAACATCGATATGCCTATGAATTCGACTTTCCCTTTACAAACATTGGGTTCCTGTTACCTTCCAAAGGTTAAGTATTCTTCAAACCCTATACTTTTAATAGGGTCGGCTTCGTAATAGAAGAGGGTTTCAATCAAAAACAGTTGGGATAAATTTATAATGATTCAAATATTGTTTGTACAACTCCTTTTGTTACATAAAACTTTCGTGTACGTGACTTTCGAATTGTTTTTAGAATACAGATTTTCAAGCTTACGAAGTAAGTCTTTGTATTAAGAAGCACTTGGATTGCTTAGTTTAAAAACAGTCTGTGCTTTGTGACATTTAATTTTTATGCTTCATGCATTTTTATTGTATTTAAAGTCTTCGAAACCAGGGCGTATGCATGAAAAGAGGAATGAATATGGAGGAAAGCAGGAGGAAGCTCGCTGTAAGGATCGTTTTACTTTGCACTGGATACTCTCTGCCTTCTGAAAGGGATTTGTCATAGACATATGTATGAATATAAAAAAAAGTATCTTAGTATCACATCGCCGAAGAGGTAGGCAGAGGCACAACCAGGGCACCCACGACTAACCGAAGGCACTAAGTCCCACAACGGGATATGTGTATATTTATATGAGTATGTCTTAACTAGATACTAGCTGCCTTGGCGAACTTCGTCCAAACCGTTTAGATTGTTTGACAAAAATCAAAATACTATTTCCTCCAGTGTTTCACATTTTCTTATATCTTAAAATTTTCCTGGCGTTTCACAAATAATTCAAAACCAAAATTAGCCAAATCATTTTGTAATCTTAAACACGAAATGCTAGTGAAATACTAACATTTAGTAATAGTAACTTAGTAATAAAGAATCATTTAAATCGGATTCGTCAACGTTTTTGGACTTTAATGTTAATAATTCACTCAAAATGTCCAAAATCCAGTACCAATTTCCAATTTGCATAAATGGACACTCAAGATTAACTCTATATACCCACGATTAGCTACTTAGTCCCATGACATGACAGGTGGCAAATCGTTAACCTGGCACTTATCCAATCCCGGGGGTTACTTTTGAATCTCGATAGCATGCGAATTGGTAATTGGTATCTATTACATGTCATTTTAAGTACTTTTGAACACAGTACTGGCAGATTTTTACATCTGATGAAATGATTTACTGTTTACCATTAACATTTTTTTATGATATTGGAAGACAAACAAGCTAACGGATTTCCTTATGGTAAGAAATTTACGCCGCCTCGAGACAACAAAGGTGGTAATGGCGCGTTGCCAACCTGAGACCGGGATGTTGGGCGTCAAGCAAAAGTAAGTTTACCGGCTACCTTACCCTCCAAACCGGAACACGTTATGACGTTATGACGGCAGGAATAGGTGAGGTGTGGTACTAATCCGGGTGAGTCACTGGGAAACTCTACCACCTAGTCAGATATCACGGTGTTAGCTACGGTAAGCCTATTCTAGCCTTTTACGAGCTGCCTGGCAGGAAGTCAGATGGTCTATTCTGCAACGGAGCCCTGATTGGAACGGAGTCTTATGAATTACGTTCCTTCCAATATCATAAAAACAAAAATGTTGATATTGCAGTCTGATGAAAACAGTCAAACTGTATAATAGTTCTACTACTTTTAAACTATATACTCGTAGTAGGTCAATCGATACATATGTTGAATACTTTTAGAACGTGTGCATAAAAGCTTCCAGGAGATTATCCAGCAGCAGCACTGGGTCGATAATATAAAAATAAGTATTGGTGGTGTAAAATTAGGTAACGGCGGACTGCAGTATTGAGTGTATAGCATGAGTTTTTTTTCTATACTAATATTATAAAGAAGAAAGGTTTGATTTTTTGTTTGTTGAAAATGAATAGGCTCCGAAACTACTATACCGATTTCAAAAATTCACCTTTAGAATTCTACATCATCCCTGAGTGATATAGGCTTTGTTTCAACCAAATCGATGCAGTAGAAGCCAAGTTACGCAGGCGAAGTTGCGTGAAACTGCTAGTAAGTTATAAAATTGATATTTTGCAGTTTTCACACCGGACTGGTCGGTCTTTATAACGTTGACAAAACTTATTCAGGTTGCCAGGGAATTTGTTTTCCCGTATCTTCTCCTGGTTAGTTAAGTTTGTAGTAGTTTGCGATAGAGAGGTGTGTAGAGGTCTTATTATTGTCACCAGGAAAAAAAATGACACTAGCTGTTCTGGCGAACTTCCTTTCACCCGTTTAATTTGTATGGTAAAATAGTGTTGTTTTTCCTATTTTCCTCGAAGTTAAACGCGATAAAAAGTATCATATGTTCGTCTCCTGACTATGTTTGTATACATGTCTTAGTAATCCTATTGACATTATAAATGCAAAAGTTTGTATATTTGCTTGTGAAAAACTGTTTTTATCACAATAAAACGTTCTTATGTGACCATTAACCAACCGGAAAACGCCGCGTACTGCAGCTAGTTAGAAAATAAAACATATTAAGAGACTGGACAGTATATCTCATCAAAATACCTAGTCTTGCCATAAATATTGTAATAAAGAAAAAAATATTTTTTTAACTGCAAATAACATA
>NJDD01012420.1:0-41957 GCA_002245505.1 Calephelis nemesis | reverse complement strand
AAAACACAATGAACAATCGTATAAAAATGACAGATTCGAAATTCAAATGTAATATTTTTTTATTTTTAAGTGTAACAGTATTTATGGCCAGACTAAGTATAGATAATATAAAATAATATTTAAATGTATGTAATATACAATAAAAGTTAAATTATAATAAAATAATATTAAAATACAATTCGAAATATATACTGAAAAATATATATTTCGAATTGTAATTGTAAACAGTAACTGAAGTGTTACATTTTTAGTATGATAAAAGTTTTGTAAGAAAAATAGATTTGTATATTTTTTAAACATTTGCACACTACGATGTGGTACAATGTTTAATTTAGTTGAATATGTTTGTAACAACTTCTAATATCTACATATTATGTTATGCGCCTAATAACAATATAACATTTTAATTCTTTTCAGAGAGCAAGACGTATGTAGCTTTATTAATATGTGAGACTTTTTGAATTTCTCAAACTAAACCATTCGTTCTTAAATTTTCCGCATCCACAAATGTTCAACATTTTTAAATTAGAAAAGTGAATATTAGGGATAGAGTTTCAGGATGTACGAGTTTTGTATTGGAAATATCATTTTAAGAATCTTTTTACCGCATATATTTTTATTACTTTTATATCAAGTATTCGCATTATCACAAAAAAAAACAGGTTCTCAGATTTATAAGTTGATCTGATAGTAAATCGCTCACCGATGCGAGCACTGACATTAACACTACGGTTGGATTGGCGTAGAAGTAGCACTGTTGGACGTCTAAGAAGTTTCTCAAATTCCGTTTCAAAATCTTTCCTCCCAAACTCTTGTGGATCCTACCATCTTTCAGCTAAAAAGAAAAAAGGGTCGTCGAAAACCGAAGTAAATGGAAATCTAGGAAATCATGGTCAGTTTTTTTACATTTTTTATGCGCATAAGCTGTGAAAGGATAATGTTAGGTTTTCAATAGAAACATATACTCAAATGAATCTAATGTAGCAGTAATTATAGAATAACCGATAATTGAATTGACACTAAGTCCCACAATGCGATAGGTGGTAAGTGGTGGTAACAACCGGGCACATATCCTATCCCGAGCAACATTTTTTTTTATCAGAAAATTGGAAAAACCAAATTTTCTTTGTGTTGTTCGGACACGGGAATCGAACCCAAGACATCATGCAGTAAATTCCAATACCTGGACCGCTACACCATAAGACAGTTGAATTGATAACTTCCTTTTTTTAAAGTCGGTTAAAAATAGGCCAATCAATTCGTACTAATGAACTAAAATTAGATTAATACCAAGTAGAACGATCGAAAACAAAGCGATGTGTCAGTTGTGTTCGATGAATATGCTATTTACGTTGGCACCAATATTGCAGCGTCAGCATGTGCTCATAATTACTCTCCGCATTCGTGGCTTGAATTAACGATGTTGCAGTTCAGCAGTTTTTCTGATGTTGGGAACATGCCTCCCAAACAGACAGATTTCCTAATGGTAAGAAATTCACGCTGCCTAGAGACACCAAAAATTTTAATGGTGCGTTGCCAACCTTAGGCCGGGATGTTGTAACCTGCCCCGTCATCCTTTGACCATGAGACCTGGTTGAGCGGGAGACAGGAGACAATTCGAGAAATGCTGCCTGGGCTGCGTCCGGGACTCAAACTCTGGATGCTCGTCTGGCCCTTGTGCAGTGGTCGGTCGACTTCCGGTCGGTAACATGGACCCTGGAAGTTAAGACAAATTCGCTGAGACACTATCGCCAGACGGACGACAGTGCCACGACGATGCCAGGGTAGGTGTCATCATCTGTAGACTCTTTTTTCTTTTTAGCTGAAAGAGGGATGCTCGTTAGGATCCACAAGAGTTTGGGAGAAAAGACTTTGGAACGGAATTTGAGAAACTTCTTAGACGTCTTGCAGTGCTATTTCTACGCCAGTCCAACGGTAGTGTTAATGCCAGTGCTCGCATAGTGAGTGATTTACTATCCACTCCACTGATAGATTTGAGAAGTATACTCAGATCCTGAGGATGAGTGTGTTATGCCCAGAACCTGTTTTTTTTGTGATAATGCGAAAACTTAATATAAAAAGTTATAAAAATATATGCGATATTAAAAAGAATCTTAAAATGATATTTCCACTACAAAACTCGTACCTCCTGAAACTCGATCCCTATTATTCATTGTTTTAATTTAAAAATGTTCAATATTTGTGGAAATTTAAGAATGAATGGTTTAGTATGAGAAATTCAAAAAGTCTCATATAAGAAAGCTACGTACGTCTAGCTCTTTGAAATGAATTAATCTGTATAAAAGTGTAAAATGTAACTTATATTTACAGTTCTAAGTTGTAAGAAACATATTAAACTACTATTTTCAAAATCTTTAATAACTCTTCTTACAAAACTTATAACATACAAAAATGTAACACCTCAGTTACTGTTTAAAATTACAATTCAATAATAATATTTTTATTAGAGATAGATACAGTCCAGTCTGTTTATATATTTTATTTACTCACTAGCTGTTGTCCGTGGCGGTCTTCGCTTAGTTAATGGTCCCACAAGAATATTTTGTCTTGATCAAAATAATTTTTCACAAGCAAACATACAAACTTTTGCATTTATAATGGTAACAGGATTACTAAGACACGTATATAGACATAGTCAGGAGACGCACATAGGATACTTTTATTTTATTTTGTAACTGCGAGGAAAATAGGAAACAACACTCTACGTTTTCCCATACAAATTGGGTGAAACGAAGTTCACTGGAACAGCTAGTGTATTTTTTTTCTCCTGGTGATATTAATAAGACCTTTACACCCCTCTCTACCGCAAACTACTACAAACTTAGCTAACCAGGAGAGGATACGGCAAAACAAAATCCCTGGCAACCAGAATAAGTTTTGCCAATCTCGAACTGTCAACGTTATAAATCCTGACTAGTCAGGTGTAAAAATTGCAAAATGTCAATATTATAACTCACTATTTCAGTTCCACGCAGCTTCGTCTGCGTAACTTTGCTTCTACTGCATCGATTTTGATGAAACAAAACCTATGTCACTCAGGGATGATGTAGTATTCTAAAAGTGAAATAATTTTTGAAATCGGTCCACATTAGTTTCGGGGCGTATTCATTTCAAACAAACAAAAATCAAACCTTTCGTCTTTATAATATTAGTATAGAAAAAAACCTCATGCTATATACTGCATGGTCAATACTGCAGTCCGCCGTTACCTAATTTTACTACACCAATACTTATTTTTATATTATCGACCCTGTGCTGCAGCTGGATAGTCTCCTGGAAGCTTTTATGCACACGGTCTAAAAGTATTTGACATAGGTATCGATTGACCTACTATATAGTTTGGAAGCAGTAGAACTATTATGCTGTCTGACTGCTTTTATCAGACTTCAATATCAACATTTTTGTTTTTATTATATTGAAATGCAAAAAAGCAGACGGATTTCCTGATGGTAAGAAATTCACTCCGCCTAGTGACACTAACTGTGATGCGTTGCCCACCTTAGACCGGGATGTTAGGCCTCTAGTAAAAGTAAATTTACCGGTTACGTTACCCTAAGTCTTCTAATGGCCAATATTAATTACCAATCCTAATCAAGAAATTGCTGTCCGAGATTGACATTTTGACACATTTTTTATGTTATCGCTTGCCAATAAAATATCTGAGCACTGGATTTGCAATCTTTAAATTCAGTTGATCCTTAAGAGAGTAGATAACGTGTTTAAGATTGGCTTCTGTATGAAAATGATAGTATCTAATTGCCAATAACTTAATGTCTTAGAATTTTGAGAACTGTTCAATCGGCGTAAATAATCTTATTTTATAATCCGTAACAATACTGGGATCTAATGAGGGAAAGCACGATAGCAATTAGTATTTGGTATTAAACGTGAACACAAAAAGCATAAAAGTTAAAAAAAGTATCTACACGCCCATATCCCCGAAAAGATAGGCAGAGGTACAACCAAGGCAAACATGACTAGCCCAAGATCCTAAGTCCCACAATGTGATAGATGGCAAGCCTCTCACCAACTGGGCATTTATTAAATTCTGAGTAACGATGTTTTTATAAGAAAATTGAAAATTAAATTTTTTTTGTTGCCCGATCTGGCAACTGAACCCCAGACCACATGAAGTCAAGTCCAACCTCAATAGGCATAAAACTTATTTGCAAAATTAGGTTAAAAAAGTTTAATTCCTTTTTTTTCTTTTAATAAATCAGCAGATCCTCATTTAGCATGCCCCTTGATTAACGTAATATCCGGATCCGAAACATTTTTCATAATCATCTGAAATGAATATCCGGCTGTCAACGATGCCAGAGCCTCTTGGTATTTTTATTTATCTTCTTTTTATTTTTAAGCCATTGTAGACATAGTAAATGAGTTTGTTTTGTTCCTGTCAGAAAAAATAAACATCTCCAATAAACATAAAAATATTTTTTACGCTGCGTTGCCAACCGAAGGTATCATAAAGACTCAATCATCACAACAATAAAATCACAACTGGTGTAATTTGACATAGATTTCAAACTGTAACTTCAGTGTTCGCCATTCTCATGTTCCATTCTGACGAGTAAGGCAGTTGTTAGACTTGCGCACGTGGACGAAAATTCTGGTTGTGTCTGTCTGTCATGGTCTTGTTGGTTGTTAATGCTTTAACTGCATGCTTATTCTGAATCTCATAATGTAAACATTTCTTTTTTCTAATTTCGCCTTTCGAATCAGATAGTAACGAAAATGACGAGCACGAACATTCCTGTTACTTGTACTTACATACTTACTTGTTCTACTTACTTGTATATTCTTCCACATTATGTTTACCTACTCTAGTCGGTAAAGTTTTTCTACTTACTTCTAGAATCTTCCACCAAAAGTTTACCTACTAGAGGAGTTAAAAATAGTATCTTCACGCCCATATCCCCGAAGAGATAGTCAGAGTTGTAACCCACGGCTTAAAAAGAAACTTAGTCTCATAATGTGTTAGTTGGCGAACCTATCGCTAACCGGGCATATATCAAATACCGTACTATTGTGTTTATATTAAATAAAGTATCTTCACGCCCATATCCCCAAAGAGGTAGGCAGAGGCACAACCAGGGCACCCACGACTAGCCGAAGACACTAAGTCCCACAATGTGATAGGTGGCAAGCCTATCGCCAACCGGGCACATTCCCAATCCCGCCCAACATTTTTTTATTAGAAAATTGGAAAAATCCAATTATCTTTTTGTTGGCCGACCCGGGATTCGAACCCGAGACCTCATGCAGTCAAGTCCAACACCCGGACCGCTAGACCACACAGGCGATATTAGAAAATTAAAAAAATAAATTTTCTTTTATTTTTGACCGACCACGGAGTCCATCCCGAGACCTCATGAAGTTAACAAACTGCTAGATCATAAAAGCAATACTAGTAGAATTATACAGCAATTTTAACTACCTGTTCTACTGTCGAGTGACGGAGACGTCAATTCTCTACATCAAAAACAAAAAAAACATTTTTTGCTTCTTTGTTTTTGATGATGTTTTTGCATCTTCATGCCCATATCCCAGAAGGGATAGAGACACAACCAGGGCACCCACGACTACACGAAGACAATAATCCCACAATGTGATACGTGGCAAGCCTATCGACAACCGGGCACATATACATACATACATTTTTTTATTAGAAAATTGGAAAAACCCAATTTACTTTTTTATGAACAACTCGGGAATCGAACTGGGGACCACATGCAGTATATTCCAACACCTAAACCGCAGAGGCACTTTAAGAGGCATTTTGACGTCATGTTTCATATGTGATACTAAGATACTTTTTTTTTTCATATAGATACGTATGTTTATGATAAATCCCTTTCAGAAGGCAGAGAGCTACCCGTGCCAAATCAAATGGTCCTTACAGACCTGCCGAGCTTCCTCCTGCTTTCCTCATTTATTCCTCTTTTCATTCAAACGCCCTGGTTTCGAAGACATTAAATACAATCAAAATGCATGAAGCGTAAAAAATTAAATGTCAGAAAGCACAGACTGTTTTAAAACTAAGCAATCCAAGTGCTTCTTAGTACGAAGACTTACTTCGTAAGCTTGAAAATCTGTATTCTAAAAACAATTCGAAAGTCACGTACATGAAAGTTTTATGTAACAAAAGGAGTTGTACAAACAATATTTGAATCATTATAAAGTTTATCCCAACTGTTTTTGATTGAAACCCTCTACTATTACGAAGCCGACCCTATTAAAAGTATAGGGTTTGAAGAATACTTAACCTTTGGAAGGTAATAGGAACCCAATGTTTATAAGGGAAAGTTGAAATCATAGGCATATCGATGTTGTAAAATCCTTCTCATTTAAAAGTTTTCAATTAGCTTCACCTGTTTCGTTGTATGTCGCTAATCAAATTAAAGGTTGATTGGACCCGATAATCCGCTGGAACGCATATTTTACATACATGATTGTTTATCGGAACTATGCCTTATTATTAACATGCAGCCGTCTTCAAACCATGCGTATGCAAAATGGCGGATACAACAAGATGGCGGATCCTGCAAGATGGCGGTTTTATCATTTCCAAGGTGATTTTGACTTCTTAAAGTATATTTGTATGGAACCAGTAGACATATAGATGTCCTAATGCAAATATGTCTGCTCTTCTGTTTATTGATTTGTTTCTGTTTATTTAATTGGAAGACTACTAGACTGGAGGCATTTGTCATTTCAATACAATTTCCACGCGTGTAAAAACATGTCTTACATATTGGTTATCAATAAAGAATTTGTACCCAGAACAGTCACATTAAATGACTTTTCACCGTTTTGGTTCATACTAACTCAATCTGCCATCTGCCATCCTACCTGGTCTTTCCTAAGAAGCGAGTGTATGTTACATGGGTCATTGCCAACAAGTGCAAAGGTGGTAGAGTATGCCTAGCAATTTAATCGGGTATGTATCCATTACAATTCCTGGCACTAAAATGCACTTGCAAAAAAAAAGAAAATAAAAAAAAACTAGAATCTATACTTGCTATCTTCAGCACTAGGTGGAATTCCATTGTATATACACGTTTTTTGGAATGAACACTTGTATTTATCCACTGTATACTTTATTTAACACTTTCTGCTACTTTTTAGCCAACCGGTTTCACTGTTTACAGCATCATCGGGGCTTTTAAACTAAAGAAAAAAAAAAGGATTTTTTTGATTTAACGTTCAATACCTGTTTGGTTAGATGTTACTAACGGTACCCACATATTAAAATGTTAACAGTAAACAAACCACAACAAAGTTATACCACAGCAATTCTATTTCCTCAAAAATAGGGATTACCATTAGATTGCAAATTGTATGTCAACTTATAGAAAAAACAATTTAGAAAAAATCAAATAAATTGAAAAAATATAAATGATGTCAAACTATACAAAATGTCAGAATATACATGAGAATATCATAGTCCCATTGTAGAAAATATACGAATATATACGTTTTGTTTTAGATTTTTTTAAGCTATGTTCTACTATTGTAATATTGAATATTAGATTTGATTTTGACTATACACATTAAGCCTAACACTCACCTACCTAATTCAGGAATGCGCCTGTAACATCTATGGTATCTATAGACCGTGGTTGCCTTTAAACATCAAGAGAACCGTTCAAGCTTGCTCGCTGCCCATTACCAGAAAATAATGGTCAGAATGTTTTAACACCAGTGCAAGTATAAAATTTAGTCTTACCTACTTTAAGACCGGAACACGACCAAGTCATACATCGTGCTACAGACATAATATATAAGTCAGTCAGTA
Organism: Calephelis nemesis; assembly: GCA_002245505.1. Taxonomy (NCBI): domain Eukaryota; kingdom Metazoa; phylum Arthropoda; class Insecta; order Lepidoptera; family Riodinidae; genus Calephelis; species Calephelis nemesis. The sequence goes on along the minus strand of NJDD01012420.1, from coordinate 34,135 downwards.
AACAAATAGCACAGTCAATTTCCTCTCAACAAAACAATACTCGAATTAAATGAGGATCCCAACTTTTCTCATTAAAATAAGTTCAACTTTGTTAATATCCCAGTTAAAGGTTAACCGCAGCGCTTAAAGTCTAAATAATTAAAAATTAAACGTATTGATAAAAGAATTTTCGAGCAAATTACTATTACAGATTACAATCTACTACATGGTAGAAGAAAACCCAGATCGGTACCTCTGTCTATTCCTGCAGCCACATAGTAAAGCGCGCTTCTTGTTCCATGCTGAAAGGTAGGGTAACCGTTAAATCGTCATGTAGTAAAGAATCCAGCCTTAAAATAGAAATTTACCTGTAACATTTATGTTGTCGAGGCGTGGGCTATCTCCTAAACTGTAAGGCTTTCTCGCTCAAAACATAAATAAAAGGAATGCAGCCTATAAAACTTAGGTAACCAATTTCTATAAAAAATAAAACTTGTAGGTCTTCATGTAAACACAAGTGTTAGAATAAAGCAATAACAAGGTGCTCGCGAGCTTCAGTTCTTTTATAATAAAGAGAAGAAGGTTATCTTAAAAAAAAAGGTGTGTGTGTGATTCACACACGATAGAAATGAAACTTCAGTAAATCGACAATATATAAAATAAATAACGATGAATATATATAATCCTACACATTTTTGTATTTGTGTCTCTTACCTGTCGTTTTTTCCCTTGCATCCGGTTTGAAATCACGACGATTCTAAAGTAGTTTCACTTCAAATTCAAAAAAAAAATCAATGAACTCCGGACAAAATCTTATGTAGCCAAAAATCACCCGTTCACCTCAGCTTTTAAAATAAATGCATCAAAATCGGTCAATTCGCCGAAGGACTACGTTGCCACAGACAGAAAAACACATACACAGACACATCAAACTTGCAACAGGCCCCGTTTTCGGTCAGGGGTTAAAAAAAACGGCAAGGTGGATATACTTTGCAGTCTCGGACTTGTAACGTTTAACTACCACCTTTTACCCCGAGCTGGTTCAAGTCCTACTACGTATTACCGTATTAGTCCAGATTCTCTGTGTAGAATACACCATCTGTTCTCTGCCTGGCAGCTTAGGCGAGCATAGATTGAATGTGTGATTAGTAATAACTACCAATAAAATCACAAGTTGTAAAATTATGTGGTGCAACGGGTAGAGAGCCAGTGACCTTCCTATTCTACCGGGTACGGAAGGTAGAACAGGATAGTCTAGTGTATATAGGGTAGGGTAGTGATACACCTATAACATGTTTGATATCTGTGGGCTACGGCTGTTTCTTACTCGTTTTCATGTTCCCTATCTTGTGTTCATAAGAAACCATTGCATTAAAAAAATACTTTGAGCTTTAAGAGATAAATAAAAATGTTACCAGCTCGCCGGCGTCACGATGTGATGACCCCATCACTCGCTGTTCGTTTTCTAATGATTTGTTATTAGAATATTCTACCAGTGCAGCCATCCAGCTAAAAGATGAGGTGTAGGAACTCACCCGGATGGCCGATACCACCTCTTACCTATTTCTACCTTAGCGTCAGTGCCCGTTATAGTCACGTTTCGAGCTCGAATATACGGTAGCCGCGTAACTTGCACACGTGCCAACATAACTCAGTCTTAAGCACGTACACATCAATAACATCTATGGTGTCTACAGGCAAGCGTTGTCTCTTACAAATTACCTTTTTATTCGCTATCATATGTTATAAAACTAGCGGCCCGGGTATAAAATATACATAAAAACCTTCCTTTTCAATCACTTTATCTATTAAAAAGAACCGCATCAATATCCATTTCGTAGTTTGAAATAGTTTAAGCATGCAAAGGGACATAAGGACAGACAAAGGGACTTTGTTTTATACCTACTATGTAGTGAAGCATCAAAACTTTTATGAATAATTACTTTAGCAACGTCTTATTTCAGCAAAAAAAATAAATAAAAAGAAAACAAAGTAGGTACATACCCACTTTGTGCAAATAATGTTAATAAAGGTAAGTTTAGAGATTTTGCGAGATCAAAGTTGTTTGTAAATAATATTTTAAAAAGTAATTATAACTTTAATTTAGTAATGGGCCGAGCTTATTCGATACTTAGGGTTAATAATTTTTAATCGAACTACTACACTAATTTGAAAAGACCTTATACATTCGTACATACATATTACACATTATCGAAAAAATATTTTAAAAAAATTATTTATTTTGTTTATACTGCCTTGTCTATTCCTGTCATAACATCAATGCTTGTTGTTGACATGTTCCGGTTAAGAGAATAATGTAAACGGTAAACTTACTTTTGGCATCCTGGCCTAACGTACCGGCCTAAGGTCGGCAACGTGCCATTGACACCTTTGGTGTCTCTGAGCGGCGTGGATTTCTTATCATCAGGAAATAAGTCTGCTTCTCTTGCAATATTATAAAAACATTTAGGTCCGGATCTATCACACCTGAATATTTTTGAAGTTATACTTCTTTTGGAGCGTTAGGAAAAAATGATGAAGGTAAATTTTTACGATGCGCGCGCACACCGTCACGAAAAACCGACATGATGAAGTTAGCTATAGATAACATTTTAGTTTTTAAATATGTAGAAATAGTTTTTTGTGATATTTTTATTAAATACTAAATAAACTTTATTTAACTAAATAATGCATTATAATAAAACTTTTAATGTATTAAATACCTTTTTTCTATGGTTAGTGTCATTTTGTCTACAAATGTAAAATAAGGCAAAAGATAAAATTTTAAAAAGATTTATATCTTATTACGCCAAAGAAGTATAACTTCTAACGCGTGTACATAAGAACACACACAATTTTTTTTTAATTTATTTTCCTTTATACCAACATTTTTCATTATTAAAAATACAAGATAACCTTTTGCATTATTATATCTACTTATACACCTCTTATATCGCACATCGATTGATAAGCATTGTTGTATTGTTACTTTATTCGATACATCGATGCACAGGGAAGCTATAACAATTACATATATATTATCTTCACACCGTGTCCTTTATGGAGTAAAAAGCAGCTAGCACCGAGTACCAAATGACACGTTCCTAACAAACGTGCCTGGCTTCCTTCTTATTCATTACGCTTTTTAAAAAATACACAGGTTTCGGAAACTCTTAACTCTCGACCACACCCAAACGATTAGATGGTGGAAAGTCAACCTGGGTCTCCACAGGTACCAAGTAGATCCATTCTTGTTCGCATTACAAATCTGTTGATGTAAAACATCTGTGGCGACGCATGGCGTGGCGACGCGTCACCGCCCTTTAAGAAGTATTATTGAAGATTTACAAATAAACCAGAAATTGTTTGTCTGAAAAATATAAAAGTTTTATTTAATTGAACAAGCCTTTACATTAATACAATAATTATCGTTGAACTATGAGAAATACGCTTATAACTCACCTTAAAAATATACAAAGAAACGACATTTAAAGTTATATAAATATGAGTAATATAAATTCCTCAATAATATTCTTTTGTTTATCTTTCTATAGAATTTTATGACAATAAATTGCACAAAATAATCTAGACATCATTCGCCATTTAAATCACCCGTCAATCTATTCTATGTACCATAGATGACTATTGCGGCCAATTTTAATTAATGAAATGTTCTTAATCATTTCATTACATATATATATATACAGTCTATAATATGCAGTAGTGTGTACGGTGTGGTGACGCGTCACCATGCGTAATAGACGGTACGATTCTCTCCTATCGTAATATTTTATTTTATCATTATGACATATTTAGTTCCAATCACAATATTTTGTTCCTTTCTGCATATGACTTTTACAAAATAAAGTCAATGTTTCACATCTGCCAGGCCTCACTTTTGTTTTGTCAATCTTTCATCTGTCATTTTTTCCACATTACCGAACCATTTTTACAAACCCACTCTTTCTCAGTTATCAATTTTAAGGATACAATCAGCGAGCGTTACACTACAGACTTTCAGTGTCGCTTTCTTTTTATATATTCAAATCATATTCGAAAATATTCAAAAATAAATATATTCGATATTTTTACGGTGTATCGATACAACACTTATTCTCGACATCCTCATTTTGTTAATATTACTTGATTGTTTATGGATGTTTTCGTCTAAGTAGTTCTTTTTATTTTGATATTAATAAACTCATGGATTACTTTTGTCCGTCCAGTGTTAAACTTGATTTCATATTGTCACTGGTTTCCACGGACGGGCAAAATGTAAGAAAAATATGTAGATTTTTTTAATAAAAGCAATTTTGTCCGGTATTACATAAATATAAATTTATATTGCCCGGTGGGTAAATCGTAGACCTGTCTTAATTGTTACCTCTGCCTAGTTCTTCTGTTGTATAGTCTGATCGTTAATTTTTGTAGCAAAAGCAAAGTTTTAAGGTATTTGTATTTTAGCACTTGCCCTGTGGCTGGGTGTGCTGTATGGGGCGAATATTTTCGTTTCTTGTAAAATGTATAGGCAACTTTTTATTTGTAAGGTTATCTTTTATCAGTTTTCCGAATTTTTTGTTATCAATTTCTTAATCACGTTGAATAAATAGAGTAACGAACGAAATTGTTTAGACAAAGGATTCAAATCCCAACAACATCTTTTGTGCCATTACAAGTGAAAAGAAAAATATGATTAGCATATTCTAAAAAAACATTATTGTTAATTTGCTTCTTAACGGTAAACAAAATAATTAAGATCAGTAAATTGCGAAAACTGACACCTATAATTGGTGGTATTATTGAGTACGACGTCGCGATTTGATCTTTTTTTTTTTTGAAACTACTCCTAAATTGTCCCACGAAACCACTAGTCAGATCATGATAAAGTTAATATCGAAATACCTCAGAATTATATCCTATCTTTCTAAAAAGGACCAATAATAATCAGTTGGCTATTGTAGGAGAAATCGCGTAGTAAACATACCTGAAAAATGTATTTTGGAGTTTGAGAGTTGATGTACGTAATAGCAGAAAAGTAGTTTTGGATGTATGTGTAGTTCAAACCCCTTACATATCATTAAAAATTTGGGAAACAGTGAAATAATTTTCCAAACCATGTTGTCACAATATACTTTGATAACGTTACCACAGTACTCGGTTTATGCATGGAAGTAGTTAAAACTTTGTAAAGCATAATTGTTGTGTTGGCGGATTTTGGCAAACCGACTGGTGCTCGAATGGAATTGTAAACGTGAAACTTTTAAATGCGCTGCAATCGTAACTTGGTTCTTACGAGGTTTCCAAATTGGTTCTCTAAATAATATACTACTTGAAATATTAATTTATTTCTGATTGTATTTATTTTTAAAATACAATTTCACAAAAATTTTAACGTGTTGAAAATTGAAGACTAGGAAATTTTATGAATTTGTTTCAGGTTGGTTCCTATACTAATATAGGAAACAACCTGAAACAAATTCTAGACTCGGAAATTTTATGAATTTTATGAACGTTTACAATTCCATTCGAGCACCAGTCGGTTTGCCAAAATCCGCCAACACAACAATTATGCTTTACAAAGTTTTAACTACTTACATGCATAAACCGAGTACTGTGGTAACGTTATCAAAGTATATTGTGATCTATTGATTTTCAAATACATCAAATCAGGATGTATTTGAAAAATTGAATCCAATCCATCTGTCGTCACGTACTATAAAAATATGTTTGATGACGAATAGGAAAACTAAATGCTTAGAGCTTGTTGCACATGTTAACTTACGTGTATGATTAATTAAGACAGATTTTACCATATTAACCGTGAACTGAGTTTTCTGATTTCTGAACTCTGATAGCACCAATAATTTGGGTCTGATATTGGGGTATATACCCCCCAGTGGCCTCCAACCTCCCCTGTAGCCACCCCATGCCTCGCTTACTGATTTAGCACCAATACTGTTCCTCTGAAAGTGTACCCTGGTCTGGTACACTGGTCTGATATACTGATCTATTGTGCTATCCTGGTACACTGTTCTGGTGCAATGGTGTATTACGCTGGTTTAACACACCAATCTAGTAAACTGAATTATGTCTACTGTTTCAATATCAGAACTGATTACATCTGACTTATAGTTAATATGGTTAAATCTGGCAATGTAAGGAGACAAATTACAAACACTCACCGGACTGCGCTGCTGCTTCCGCTCTGCTCGGTGCCTCGGCTCGTAATAAAACTGAGAGCCTGAGAGCTCTAGTCTTGACAGCGGTATGCTTGTCAAATTGACTTACCCGCCAAGAAATTATAATGTCAAATGAGTTTGACAACTGAAATCTAATTTCGCTTTCGCGACACTCCCACCAAGGGCCAAAAAAAGGCTACATGTTTACTCTAATGATATAATCATGAAAATATGTGATACAAAAATATTTTAATATAAATAATTAATGTAGTGTTAGCAACTGTGACGTCCACTGCTTCACAAGTTCTCTAGCTTTTATAGCCGAAAATCGGTTTGGTCGCTTATGAGACTGCTCTGGACTTTCTTTATCGGTACTGATATTTGACATATCTGGTTTATCGGTTGAACTGTCTTGAATGGCTCTAAGAGTGGGTGTTTGCTGGTTTCTGATTAGTGAGTCGGCTGTTTCGTTTAGCTGATCATCCATTTCCAATGGGTATAAGTGGCCGATCGATCGCGTATACACTTCTCCTGATGGTATTTTGACCTTAGCAACTCTAATTTGTCCGTCCGACCCTTTCAGTAGTTCGCTTATCTTACCTACCTTCCAGTGTGCTCTATTATTGTCTGCTTTAATTAGTACTAACTCATCTAACTTTGGGGCCCTGTTTACAGTGGTCCTTGGTTGACGATGTTTATCTTTCCGCTCCCTTAAACTTGTTAAATACTGATTTTGGAACATTTTGGTGAATTCTTGAAGGATCACCTGACTGCGTTTCCATCCCTCAATAAGGTTAGATTTGGTTATTGTTGCAGGCTCTAAGAATTCCTCGTTTGATATGTGAGTCGTTAAAGCTCCCCCAACTCGTAAAAAGTCTGCTGATGTCAGGACGTGTTCAATTTCACTACCTACTGCTGTCAGAGGTTTTGTATTAATAACAGCTTCAATCTCTTTTATTATTGTGCATAATTGTTGCTGGTTAAGAATATGTTTATCAACGGTTCTTTTTAAGAAAAACTTGACTACACCTACTAAGCGCTCGTAAAATCCACCAAACCATGGAGCTAACTCCGGCATAAATTTCCAACGTACATTATTTTTAATACAATAATCTGAAATTATGACTTCTGATGTAAGCTTAAATTACGTGGCATTATCTGACATAAAAAGAGAAGGCAAACCTCTTACTGCAACAAATCTCCTTATGGCCAATAAAAATTCTTCAGCCGATAAGTCGCTCACTACCTCCAGATGTATAGCTCTAATTGTTAAACAAGTGAATAAGCATATCCAACGCTTTTCGCTAGTAGCACTATTAATGAAAAGGGGGCCAAAATAATCAACTCCCGTGAAACAATAAGGTAAAAATAAGTTTACTCTCTCTTTAGGCAAATCTGGCATTGCTGGCAATTTGAAGGGGCCACCTCCATATTTTACACACCGTGGACATTGTCTGATAACCTTCTGTACTACTGACCGACCATGTGGAACCCAATATTTCTTCCTCAATAACGCCAAAGTGTGTGAAGTTCCAACATGGCAATTATTTTCATGTAAATCCTTTATCATATAATGAGTAAATTCTGCATTTTTTGGAAGTAAAATAGGTAGCTTTTGGTCGTAACTCAATTCTGCGTACTTGAGTCTGCCCTTACATCTGATAATCCCATCTTCATCTTTGTATAGTTTTAGACTTCTAGATAGATCTGTTTCGCAACCGTTGACTTCTTTAGGAAAACATTTTAACTGTATTTCTAGAATTTGTTTAGTTTTAGAATTTACATTGTTTAGCTCTGTGTTTTTTAAATGGTCATTGTCTTCCGAAGGACCCTCCTCCACCAAAAAGGTTTGTATTTCGCCGTTATTGTTACAAAATGTAGGCCATTGTTGATGATCTAGGCTTAGAAAACTTGGACCTTCTAACCATTGACTATAAAAGTCGACACGTACTGGTCTGGTAGCAATATCTGTTGGATTAAGCTCGGTCGGTATGTATCTTAACTGTAGTGTTTTATTTTGTTTAATTTCATTAATTCTGCGGGAAACAAATGGAGGAAGTAGTTTTTCTGATTTGTGCCAACTCAAAACTATTTGGCTATCTGTCCATAAATATTGACCAGTAATTTTAATTTTTAAAAACTTCATTACGTAATTTATTAATCTGCAACCAATGAGTACTTCTAATAACTCCAGTTTTGGTATTTGTAAATTACTTTTACTCTTTAAGGGAACTAATCTACTCTTGCCAATAACAAAACTGACAATATTATTAGTCTGTAAAGAGCTGCGTAAGTATATAACAGCTGCATATGCTTCTATGGAGGAGTCCGTGAAACAATGCAATTCATACTCAATATTCATTACTGTGTTTGTATTCTTGTTTAAGCCACTCTAAAAATATCTTTTTAGATTAATGTTTTTAATATGAAGAAAATTAGTTTGTATTTCATTCCATTTAGAAACGAGTTCGTCGTTTAGTCTTTCATCCCACTTGATTTTAATTTTCCATAAATTTTGAAAAAATAACTTAGCCGGCAGTGTGACTGGAACTGCGAAACCACAAGGGTCATATATACTAGCAATATATTTTAAGATATCCCTCTTTGTTTTTATATTATTGGAATCAATAGTCTTAGTATGTAATTTTAAACTTAAGTTGTCGTGTTCAACGTCCCACATTATTCCTAAAATCTTCACTGGATCATTGCCTTGTGTCTTTGATTCTTGCGGTATATGACTAAGTACCTCTTTTGAACTAGAATTCTCTTCCCTTAAATTCATTGACAAGCAACTAAATGTATGTTTACAATCATTGAATATGCTGATCGCATCTGAACTAGTCTGCACTCCAGTGACTAAATTATCGACATAAATATCTTCGGCTATTTGATGCATTTTAATATTATTTGTTTTAAGACGGTGGTATCTAATAGTAGCATTCAATAAAAATGGACTAGAAATTATGCCAAACGGAACACGACAAAACCTAAGATGTAAAATATTTTCTTCATTTAAGTTGCCATGTTTATCCTTTAGCCATAAAAACCGTGTTACATCCCGATCTGGTATCTGAAGACCTAATTGTAAAAATGCCTTTTCTACATCTGCCACTAATCCTATAGGATGTTGTCGAAATTTTATTAATAATCCAGTAAGATCTTCGAGCATATACGACGACATAGGTCCACGATATAAGCATTCATTAAGACTGCGATTATCTGCAGTTTTGGCCGATGCGTCATAAACTATTCGAAGTTTATGAGGTTTGTCTCTACTACGTACACAGTGATGAGGCAAGTAATGAATGGGGTGGTTTTGTAGATTAGAAGGATCCGGTATACTTTCAATAATACCATTTTGTAACTGGTCTTTTATCACATGATCATAGGCCTCAATTTCTTGAATATCTAAACGTTTTAATAAACTATTAAGTCGACCCCTGGCTAATCCTAAATTAGTAGGAAGACTTGGAGGGAATTCTGTCCAGGGCCACTTAACATAATATCTATTTTCAATAAACTGGACAGTTCGATTAAATTGTCTAATAGCTTCTTCATCATAGGTCGATTTAGGAGAGTCATTAATGCCTATAGATTTCAGGTCCCATAGCCTCTTAACTTCGTCTAATTTCAACGGAAGATCCGGTTCGTTAAACTTGTTACCGTGCGCTGAGTTTGACTCATAATATGTAAGTACGCTTAGTGGATCTGAACTTCTTGGAACATGATTAATTTTACCCGACCATAACCAACCAAAATCGGAACTAACGAAAAACAAATCACTTGTAATTTTAATTTTTTCAGAAAATTGAAAGGAATGATAGTAATCATTGCCAATCCAAATGTCTATTTTATCACCATAAGAACCGTCATCTGCGAAAGTAAGGTTGGCTAATCTGCTATCATTCCAAACCTTAGCCGGATTTTTGAACATTGGTGGTGATATACCTTTGGTAATATAAGGGACAACATTTGCATATAATACTCGTTCTACTCCCATTCTGGTATCGAGCTTAAACTTTACTAATGAGCTCGCTATTTCACGCGGCGTTACTGTACCAAAACTGGATATAGATAAATTAACCTTTTCAACAACTGTCAATTTAAGAAGGTTTGCCGTAGACTCTGTAATATACGAGCGTTAACTGCCACAATCGAGTAAAACTCTACGTGGTAAGTATGTAGTTTCTGCGTCTGTACCACTGACATCTACTAAACAAGTTTGTAATAATGTAGTAGTAATATTAGAGGCTATGTGCAAATTGTTGGTTGCTATAGGGTTGTCAATTTTCCGTAGTTTTGTTGAACATAACGCTCTATTATGGCTCCCAAATTGGTTACAATGTCTACATTTACGTTTAGCTCGACATTTGTCAGCCTTGTGACCTCCGCTGAAACAATTATAGCAACGGTTCCCTAATTTAGATTTTCTTTCATGTACAGTGGGATATACATGGCATTCATCGTTAAAATGTTCTTGCTTGCAAAATATACATTTAATAGTTTTCTTTCTTGGTGGCTCGCTACTCTGGTTAAAGTTATCATGAGGTCTCTTGCGACTCATCGAAGGTGCAAAATTATTTTTATGTAATTGATTACGGGCCAATTTGGGTTTAATTTTATTAAAAATTGTATTTTTACCAACTTTATTTTCTCTAATCTCATCTGATTTAATTTGTAATGCACTTGTAGTAAAACTGTCTTTTCCAATTTCTTCTTTTTGTATTAAAAAAAAATTTGTTTGTAATATCAGATGCTTCTTTCATTCTACTTGCTGATTCTCTAGCAGATACAATGTATTGTAAGTTCTGCCGAATATTATCGATACTTTCTTCTTGACCGGCCATTTTCATTCTTAATTCATAGACTAAGTCTTCAGGAAACTTCTCTAAGATCATCACTCGCAAATGATTATGATTAACATCTTCACCCAATGATTTTAATACCTGTAGATGTCTTTCAATTGCATTGAGAATATTTCTGATTTCACCGACTTGATTTGATTGTGAATTCTTGATTCGATACAGAGCTGTATAGAGCATCGATAATTGCACTAGGTTTCCCGTATCTTTCTTTTAATGTTTCTACTGCTATATGGTAATTTTTGTTGGTTATATCTAATCCCTCGATGGCTTGTTTAGCGTTACCCTCCAAAACAGATTGTAGATACAATAATTTATCAACATCGTTAATGCTGATCGCTGATCCCAAAATTGATACCACTTCAGAACGTCCCCGTTAAATTTACTTAACTCTATCCTTGGTAGTTTGCTACTCAAATTTTCATTACTTTGTTTCTCCCTATCTTTATAATTCTGTTTAATAAAAAAATCTATTTCGCAGCCTAAACTTTGTGCTTGTAATTGAACTGTAGTATAGTCTCTAATCTGATTAGCATCAGGTTGCTTGATTAATTTACAATAATTATGTATTTCTGATATAAACGTTTGGTTAGTACTCTTTAATTTGATACCAATTAATTCTATTTCTTTAATGTTATTATCTGAATCTTTTGATTTTAAAAGAGCGCACTGGGCTGAATTTATACATGATTGGACTGATTCATGAATTAGTTTTAAACGGATTTCAACAGCATCCTCCATTTTGGCATAAAGTTTACCCACTAAGCCAATTTAAAATAAACCGATATCTTCATATATAAACAATAAATCCAAGGCTAAAACAAAATGTATATCCTGTTATATCTTGAATAAATCAAAGTTAAATAAAACTTTCAAAAAGCACTACCATAAAATATTCTAAATACAAACAGATTTAAAATAACTTTGAAAAATCTTAATTGAATGTTTAATCATAAGCGACCTTTCAACTTGACATACACAGGGTGTATGTTTTTATAAAGCTAGGTTTATTGTATGAGCAAAGAGAATAAACAGGTCATTTTTAATCTCAAATACAATATTTTATTTAATCATAATCTGCACTGTAGGCCAATGTCATTCAACAAGCACCTCAAATTTTGTATATGACGTAATAAACGAAAAATGTCCCCTTTGTCATTAGCCTGTTATTTTTTACTGAATTTGCTATCGTTAATCATATACCTATATTATTAACCAGATTACATAAGCGTGGTATAAATAGATCAAACCGTCGTCATATTTTTTTTGTCCACCACTTCGTATACTGTCCAACTCGTATTATTATTATATAAATTGTTCCTGTTATGTATTATTTTTAATTTTGATTAATAGTCCAAGCTAATGATTTTTACCGGTACCTTGATTTCGATGTCATGTCGGTAATAATGGACTCAAAGTTAATTTGTAATAAACACTTGATTAAACTTTTACAACAATATTTAATAAATCTTTAAATTGAAGAATATATTTAGTCGTTAGCCGCCCTCTTTACCTTAATTATTTAAACTACTAAGCAGATTTTGATACGGCTCTCGTTAATACACAGTGCCATTCAAGTGAGAGGTTTCTATGCATAGCAAACACGTCCCAATAAACTGAGAATTTGGAATATTAATTGTTATTCGTAACCAACGTAAAGTCAGAGTCGATTCCTAGTCAATATAGTTAAAATATTACATACAATTTGCATGACTTTATGCGTTGCAAAAGTAATTTAATAAACAATAGTGTACGTAAAATCTTTGTGTTTAATCATAGTTCACAAACTGCTGAGCTCCATTCGATAAATTAAGTTTTTATCAGTATCTTTACACTAGGTATGCAATAGCCACAAAGAATATTTTTCAATTCAAGATATAGTTAATACATAGTAAGCACTTACGGTCTTGTGTTATCGATTCCCGAAATATTTCTTATACACAGAACTTAATTATGCACATTCGGCTTTGTTTAAAATAAATCTAATAACTGCTCTTGGCAAACAACGAAAAAGTTATAACCGTACAGGCCTCATTACATAATCGTGCGCCCGCCACACCCGTGTATTTTTCTCAACTACCGTCACATTGATTTTATAAAAAGGTGTTTGTTGAAATTTGTTTTTAAATATTAACTAGGTATGTGGATATCGCAGCACCTCCACCATGTCGTCACGTACTATAAAAATATGTTTGATGACGAATAGGAAAACTAAATGCTTAGAGCTTGTTGCACATGTTAACTTACGTGTATGATTAATTAAGACAGATTTTACCATATTAACCGTGAACTGAGTTTTCTGATTTCTGAACTCTGATAGCACCAATAATTTGGGTCTGATATTGGGGTATATACCCCCCAGTGGCCTCCAACCTCCCCTGTAGCCACCCCATGCCTCGCTTACTGATTTAGCACCAATACTGTTCCTCTGAAAGTGTACCCTGGTCTGGTACACTGGTCTGATATACTGATCTATTGTGCTATCCTGGTACACTGTTCTGGTGCAATGGTGTATTACGCTGGTTTAACACACCAATCTAGTAAACTGAATTATGTCTACTGTTTCAATATCAGAACTGATTACATCTGACTTATAGTTAATATGGTTAAATCTGGCAATGTAAGGAGACAAATTACAAACACTCACCGGACTGCGCTGCTGCTTCCGCTCTGCTCGGTGCCTCGGCTCGTAATAAAACTGAGAGCCTGAGAGCTCTAGTCTTGACAGCGGTATGCTTGTCAAATTGACTTACCCGCCAAGAAATTATAATGTCAAATGAGTTTGACAACTGAAATCTAATTTCGCTTTCGCGACACCATCCAATCAGTATCTAGAGGGATACAATCCCTCTATTTTCTTCGTATGGATCCGAATTTTGTACGTATCTACCTCCCAGTCTTAAAGCTCATAAGAGGCGAGCATGGGTCTAATAGATTGTTTCCAATAAGGCTGGTTGTGGTTGAGTGCAGCAATTTGCGGGGGTAGGGACCTTCTACTTCATCTATTCCTGCAACTATTACAGTGCTAAGATGTCACAATATACTTTGATAACGTTGCCACAGTACTTGTTTCATGGATGGAAATTTGAGTAGTGAGGCCGATAGATTACCCAGGGCCGACGAATTTGATGGCCAACCGTCTGGAGAGATTTTTTGGGGAATAAAAACACACTGTTACACGTTCACTGGGCGAGAGCGAGGCGCAGAATGTTCTTTTCTTCACTGGGAATTTCTTCCTAATTCTTCAGAGTTCCTAATTTCTTCAGAGTATCAGGTCCGACCGCGAATAATGTCCCGTTTCGCAGTGCCCGTATATATACAAAATCGGGAACGGGATTCCAGAACATTCTATACCTCATCCCCGGGACCATACTTTATTCAATATCTTTAATAAAACATACATATTATATCAAATTGTAACATAGTACAAACCTTTTACCTGGTCTAGTTTTATTCTAACATACATGGCTGTGCACGCGACGGCGCTCGGTTTTCGTGTGGCGGCTAAATTCCGCGATTTCCGTATTTTATACTACCCTGTCCCCCGCCGTCCTAGTATAAAACGTGAGGGCGCGGCGCTCCCGAATTTATTAGCTTTACGGGCGCGGTCGCATGCACATTACATTTGTTTACTCACCCCTAACATCATATTCCAATTTTATTCTAATCGGGTAAGTAAACACAAGAAATTTAACATTTTACTATCATACCCAAACTTAACCGATTTCTTGGCTGTTTACAGCACTTACACGTTTCATATCACGTTAATACGGTGTAATTTAACATATTCTATTATTTAATACAGAAATTTAAACATTAGAATCTATTCTAGACAGTAATTTTACCATAATTATCATTGCAAAGTTACGTACATAAAAATACCATAAAACAATACAAATCTTATCCTAAAACATCATTTTCTAAGTTAAATCAACTATATAAACCTAAGGCATTTATATAAGACCATAATTGTTTACAAAACAACGTTATATACTTAAAATAAAATCTCATATACACTAACATTTTCTTAACTTGGAATTATCCCTTAAGTACCACCGCGTGGCATCCTTCGGATTGGGTCACTCTCGCCGATGTGTCTATGTGTCTATGGTACATTGTCTTTGGTCGTCGTGCACAAGTAGTTTAAACTTTGTAAAGAATAATTGTTGAGTAGCCGCATTTTGGCAAACCAATTGTTACTTCTAAATACGATCCAATCGTATCTTGTTTCTTACGATTTTTCCTAATTGGTTCTAAATAACAAGACAATTGAAATACTAATTTATTTTTGTCAGTATTAATTTTAAAACAACATTTAACTAAAGTTTTTGACGTGTTGAAAATTTAATTTGAAAATTTGAAAGATGGAAGAGTTGATTTCTTCTATTTCTGTTCCAGGTAAGTCTTTTCTGTATCTTTTCAGTGTCTATTTTCCTGGCTAGCAGCTTATAAGTGATGAGCATGGGTTACATAGATTGTCAAAAATAATAACTTGACCGGGTAAGGACCTACTTCCATACCTAGTGCAGCCACCGAGTTGTATTTCTAAAGAACTACTAGCATCTTCGGCATTCCCCTCTATAATATTTTCAACAATGGTTACAAGATCATGCACTTTAAAATAAGCTTTTCTTATATATAATCTAAAAGCCTTGAAATTCACTAAAAGCTCTAGAAACAGTAAAATAATTTCAGATGTCAAGTTGTCACAATATACCTTGATAATGTTACCACTGCACTCGGTGTATGGAAGTAGTTAAAACTTTGTAAAGCATATTCGTTATAATGTCGGATTTTGGTAAACCAACCACTGCACGAATGGAATTGTAAATGTAAAACTTTTAAATACGCTTTCATACGATGCTCGAGCTCGAGCTCGGTTCTGAGATGGTTTCTACGTCGATTTTATACTAATTCTGTGCTTAGAATACTGATTAAGGTGGAAGTTAAGCTAAGTTTAACGTATTCCAAACAATACAATCCCTTTCCCATTTCTGAGTTTCATCAAACTTCAACTATTTTCTTGCTGGGAAATTGTAAGTGGCATATATACAGGGTGACATTTAAAGTACCTGCCAAATTTTAAAAAAACATTCTTAATCGATAAAACCATCAATCTATGAATTAATTAAATAATAAAAAAAAACATAATGTTTGTCTAACGCAAAATACAAGATGCATGGTTATAACGTAAATAAAGTATAAAACAGGTTGCCACAGACCGCAGTCGCATTCGCCGACTGGTGACGTCATGACTCGTACTAGGTATGACGTAGAGTGACAACAAGTGAAACGTTTTTGCGGACTGTTTTAAATAAATGTTTATAAAAGTAAATATTACGATTTGGCAATTATATTTTAAATGCATTATTACCATTTATGCCATTACGCCCTTAAATTGAAATTTGGGTGTCCTTTCAAAGTAAACTTTTATAGGATTGGCCACTAACGTTTTGGTAAGCTTAGGGCAGGAAGCTTTGATTCTACTGGAGGTTACACTAATAACAAAGTAAATATTCAAGCCCATGTCCACAAAATGGTAGTTAGAGCCACAACAAGGGCACCCACGATTAGCCGAAGACACAAAGTTCCACATGGTGGCAAGTCCATCGCTAACTGAGCACATAATGTGTGATCCCAGCTAACGTTATTTTTATTAGAAACATTGAAAAAAAATACATTTTTTTTATTGCCTGGGACCTTCAAAAGCAAAATCATCGCCAGACCGCTACACCACAGTGACGATATATCTTGCCGAGTCTCCGAATTACTGTTCTCTCTTTCATTTCGACTGTGTTCACTTACATCAAAAGAATCTCTGACAGAGAGGCCGGTAAAATGAAGAGAGTCACCAAATTTTGGAAACCACATCAGGGCTTTGTTGGGGTGTAGTCTCCAGTAGTAAAGCACTTTCATGGCTAAGTGATTATGATTAGAAAATTATTCAATCCTATCTCATTTAAATTCCGTCATTCATGGAGTATGTTTTTATATTTTTTATTGAATCAACGTATTGACACAAGAAGAAACGTAAAGCAATATTTTGAGACACATTAGTCATCCTAAACAAATCTGATAAAGAAACTTTTGATGTAATAGTCCATAATTACGTACATACAAACTAGGAAAAATTCTATTTCACTGGTAAGTTCACCCTAACTACATTTCGAATTTTATGCTGCAAGCTTCACATTACTAAAAATACATCATAGCAAAGCTTTCAGGAAAATTCTCAAAAGCATCGCTTCACTAACCAATAATTTTTCGTACATCACGTAAGAGACGAGCACTTCCAGTTAGCACAGGTAGAGCCTGTTTAATATGTACCGGATCCTGCCACATTGAAATTAAATTGGTAGCACGTGATTACTAAGCTCACCCTTTCTAACGATAGTCTAGCGCGTTAATGTTGACGGAATAGGTATTTATTATAAATATTTTATCTGGTAGTGACACCTATCAATAAATAGTGGTGATGAACGCTTCCATGGTCGAGTATCTAGCGTACACGCCTAACTACACCTATCAACCGCAAGGCTCCTCGCTCGCCTAACTACACCTATCAACCGCAAGGTTCGATTTTCGACAGGGGGAGGCATTTGTGTGATGAACATTTACATGTCTGCATTTCCGGGTCTGGGTGTTTATTAAATTTATTCTGATATCTATTTAAGTAATTCAACATAAAGTGAGCCTTTAATACGCACCTTGAGATTCAAGTTTTCTAGCGTTTTACATATTATAGTGCGTCTTCTGTACATAGTGCTTATTACCGATGTATTCTGAAAGAAACACATAACCCGCCCATTTAGTTGGGAAATAGAGTAATCGTGAGGTTAGTTGCTCGTCCTACATAAGACATAGTAAGTCGATTAACGAAATATTCTATTACACACTTTGTTGGCAATCTTAATTATATTCATTTCAACCAAAAATGATCTCCCTGCTGGACTATCCTGTGAAGCGCACGATTTATATGTCAACAGTAATGAGGGATTTTTTTAATCTGTTAACACAAAACGCGTACGTCATTAGCAGAAACTTTATTTTATGGTAAATATATTTTTACTTACTTTTACATTTAGAATGATTGATATAGAACGTAGTTAGTATATTTTTCCCCGTGTTGGTCCGGGCTTCCCCGTGTTGGTCCGGGCTTCCCCGTGTTGGTCCGGGCTCCTTTGCAGAATAGACCATCTGCCTCTCTGGCCAGGCAGCTCGTAAAAGGCGAGCATAGGCTTATCATCACTAACACCGTGACATCTGACTAGGTGGTAGAGTTTCGCAGCGACTCGCCCGGTTTGGTACCACTGCCTTAACTATTCCTGCCGCCATAACGTCATGACGTGTTCCGGTCCAGAGGGTAAGGTAGCCGGTAAACTTACTTTTGCTCGAGGTCTAACATCCTGACCTCAGGTTGGCAACGCACCATTACCATCTTTGGTGTCTCTAGGCGGCGTGAATTTCTTACCATCAGGAAATCCGTCTGCTTGTTTGCCTTCCTATAACATAAAAAAAAAAATTCAAAATTTGTAACAGTTTTTGCAACACTGTACAGTTGAAAATAATGTAAATGAAAAAAAAACAGAATGTACAATTTTCATCATCGGTGCTTATTAAAAGTAACCCCTTTTAGTATACATACGTTTACAAACCATAGCTGTTATTATTAAAATATGTTTTTCTACCTTCTCATTTCGACTATTATTTTTTTGACATAATAATGCCAGTTGCAGAAGGCACTTTCTGGCATTGTGAACTTAAGAAATAGCATATGCGACTGCGGTATTATACAGTTTTATCAACGAATATAATTCTTTTACAATTGATTTATGAATACATCTTATCAATACTTACCAAGTAATCAAAAACACAATATGAAAACGTTCACCACCTTTGGCGTCAATCATCAAATCTGCAACATTAGTTATATTATTGCTTTCAAACTTAAGATTGTATGTTAATTTAAGAGCAATAAAATTTCAAAATCCGACTTCAACTACTTAATTTTAGTCAAGTCACAGTTTGATAATTCTTTTTTCAAAAGATAACAAATGGTTCCGAAATGGGCCCACATACATTTTATCAACATCCTAGTGGCAGTTTTTAAGTTTCACATAATAACACAAAAATCAGCTTAATAAAATTTATACAAAAATAAGTATAACTCAAATAAAAGCTGTGAATTTATATATATATATATATATAAATAAATCAATGCCACTTTTCGTTGTAATTTTATAACTCAAGAACAGGCTAAAAAGGATAAAGACACACACATAGACACGTTAAACTCTTATTCTATAGTGAGTTAAAAAGTAGACTATCTGATTTACTAAGTTTTCTATCTGTATTAAAGTTGACTCGTTTCATTTGAAATAAGAGTTATAAATATACAAACATGCACACTTTAGCATTTAATATTAGTAGGTATACTTTAATAGAGCGAAGAAAACAAAGACGCCTTCAACGCAACAAGAAAATGGCGTTTCTATAAATTTTAAAGAAAGAAAAAATTTCGCCCCAGACAGGATTTGAACCTGTAACCTTTCGTCTCAAGCCGACGAATGCTCTAACCAATTGAGCTACTGAGGATTCAAGTCCCGTGGCGAAATTTTTAATTCCTTTCTAACCCGTTAACGCGGGTAGTTATGTCCTATAGATACACAATTCTGAGTACCCACCAAATGAGTTCATCACCGATGAAATTCACATTTTTAGAATGGACATAACTTTCGTTACTTGCATCGTATTTTTATTTTTTTATTTTTTTAGCAGCATTTGAAATTTCGAAATTTTTTCTTTCTTTAAAATTTATAGACGAAATTTTTCTTTCTTTAAAATTTATAGACGAAATTTTTTCTTTCTTTAAAATTTATAGAAATTTATCCCACGCACAGGGCAAGTGCTAAAAAAATAAAAAAATAAAAATACGAGAAAATGGCGTGTTAATATTGTATAGGGCTGTGTTTATTTTTCAAGCATAATATAGTAGATATTGTAACGGGCTTTATTACTTCGTGAGTTTTTATATAGTCTTTAGTTTGTTAGCTATTTTTTCTAGAGTGTTCCATTTTTAATTTCTCAGTTCGATTAGTTGGTAATACTTTCGTATTTTATGGAATAGGTGGCAAACTAGCAAGCGGTTCACTTAATGCTAATTTGAAGTAAATATAAAGTTAACATCAGGTGTGTTGCCCGTCCTTTTAAAGATCTGTATGTTCTTTTTTTGAAGGTTCTCAAGGTTTCAATGTTTCGGTTTTATAGTATTGGAAAGGTAAACAAGCAGACGGATTCTGTTTTATTTTTTTCTGAAAAATCTTCACGGCCATATCCCCGAAGAGGATGTGACAGTCTATCGCCAACCGGGCGCATATCCAATCCCGAGCAACATGTTTTTTATTAGGAAGTTGGAGAAAAAACAAATTTTCTTTTTGTTGCCCAACCCGAGAATCGAACCCTGACTGCTAGACTACAAAGGCGACACAGGCTAATCAATTAGGCGGGTGTTTTAATAAAAACGTTTTTGTTTTTGTTACCTCAAAACTCCATCTTTTTTTATCTTAAGTCGAGGTACTCGTATTTTCACTTTGAAAGCATAAACATCCATTTGCTTTCAATTTTATTAAATGTCATGACTAATATTTGAGAAGTTGAGAGAACTCAAATTTGGTTAAAAAGATACCTACTTAGATGCATTCTCCAATTTTCTAATAACAAAATGTTGCTCGAGATTGAATATGTGTCCGGTTGGCGATAGGCTTGACACCTATCACATTGTGGGACTTGGTGTCTTCGGATAGTCGTGGGTGCATTGGTTATGCTTCTGCCCCTTTGGGCCCTATAAGCGTGAAAATACTTTTTTTAATGCATATCATAGTGCTTTCGATATTCTTATCACCAAATGATAATGTTTTGGTTACCCTATGTTACATGTACCATTTACTTCCCAGCCTGACAACTTCTTTTTTTTCAGGTTTGAGGTCGGCGAACAAGTCGTCATATATAACAAAACTTTGCACCTGTTAATTGCGAAAAAAAATTCCTATCTCGATATACTTATCAATATATATATATATATTTTTTATGACATTGGAAGGCAAACAAGCAGACGGATTTCCTGATGGTAAGAAATTCCCGCCGCCTAAAGACACCAAAGGTTGTAATGGTGCGTTGCCAACCAGAGGCTGGGATGTTAGGCCTCGAGCAAAAGTAAGTTTACCGGCTACCTTACCCTCCGAACCGGAACACGTCATCACGTTATAGCGGTAGGAATAGGTAAGGCGGTGGTACCAATCCGGGCGAGTCGCTGCGAAATTCTACCACCTAGTCAGATGTCACGGTGTTAGGGCAAGCCTATGCTCGCCTTTTACGAGCTGCCTGGCACAGGAAGGCAGATGGTCTATTCTACAAAGGAGCCCGGACCAACACGGGGAAAATCGCACAAATTTATATAACAACAAAGTAAGCAAATTATATTTTATCAAGACCAATGTTGGTGGAGTGATATGCAGCAACTTGCCAGGGTAAGGATGGACTGATTTCGTTTTGAATTTTCTTGTTTGAAAACTTACGTGATCAAGATGGATCTTGGGTACATTAAGGATATGTAATGTTGGGGATTATCGAAAATTCAAGTATCTTCACGCCAATATCCCCGAAGAATTTGGCAGAGGCAGAAGCAAGGTATCTACGACTAGCCAGATACACTAAGTCCCACAGTGTGATCGCTACTCACATCACAAACCTATCGCTTGCTACCTGTCACAATCCCGAGCAACATTTTTTTATTAGAAAATTGGAAATAATTACATCTTATTTTTGTTGCCCTGTCCGGGAATCGAACCCGTGTCCTCACAAAGTCAAGTCCAATACCTAATCCACTAGACAACTGAGGCGATCCACAAATTATTGAAAATTATTTAAATTTTACTATTATTATTTATTTTGTTATTACTATATTTTAAAGTAAGCTTCTTTTACAATTTAGGTATGATAAACAAAGAAAATAAACTTTTGACAAAGGTTAATCGTTGAAAAATCTCTAACTTATGATACAAGTAATTTGTAAGGGATCAAAAGTTGACCATTGCTTTAAACGAGATTGCATTGGAAGGTACGATTTTCAAACCCAAACAACAAAATTGTCTAAATCTAGAAGCTTTTCTACCTGTAAACTGTACATTTCCAACTTAACTTCTTGTTTCAATTTCATTACTGCACGCACTTTGTAAATCGATCATTCTTTTATCAATGGTAGCTCTTGATTCGCAGGTGGTTCCATATAACCATAGTCAAACAAGTGGTTTTTGAAAAAGACATCAAAATCTGTTCGGTATTTGCCGAGACATTGAGTAGGAAATGTATAAACAAATACAATAAATAGTCGTATTCAAAAACTACTCTTTTAAGTCTGAGTTAAAAGTTCGTAAAGGGAAAACGTCTGAAAATTCTAAAAATCACAATTCTTTGCATTCAAAGACTTCTATGTTCTCACTTGTATCGATATAACGATAGCCTAAAGCTATACCAGAGAAGACGGACCTATAGTTTCAACAAATGCGAAAGTTTCAGAAAGGTCATGAAAAGTTTTTGTAGCGCTACCTCCTCAAACAGAGGTATATTCCTGCTACATTTTTGTATGAAGTTACTGAAATCTAGTTTTACTTGAATTAATAATTAATGTTAAACACAATATGTACTAAAATTTGCTATAACTAGCCCCATTACCAGATGAAGAATTAAATATCTTTATTTTTTTAAATTTAGATAACAAATTTCAAAATATTTATTATATATTTTATACTAGCTGTTTCGACGAACTTGTTCCGCCCGTTTATTATGTATAGGAACAATTAAAATGACGTTTTTCGAACTTCCTTCCGCCCGTTCAAATTGTGTGGGAAAAATTTAAATGTCGATTTTCCTAGTTTCCTCGCTTTTGTAAGTAATAAAATGTACCCCACGTCCACCCAGTTCTAAGATACCTCTCGGAATCGGAAATCGGTACACGTCAACAGCAAGCACTGACGTTATAGCGGCAACCATGACGTCAGTGCTTGCCGTTAACGTGTTCCCATTCGGAGGATAAAATAGAAGATAAACTTAATTTTGCTCGTAGCCTAATATCCCATACTTAGGTTGGCAAGGCATTCATACCACCTTTTGTGTCTCTAGGCGTGAATTTCTTCAGGAAATCCAGCTGCTAGTTTGTCTTTTAATATATCATAAAAAAATAAACATTCACATAAATGCTGCGACATTAATTAATGTACTTAATGTAAATATGATTTTGCGTACTAATTATTAAGTTAGTATGCAAGTAAATAAAAATATAGCTTTGTTACTTACTTCTGAAGTTTATTTTATATGTTAAACCATACTTAAATTTCTAACCTAATTTGAAAATTATTTTTGTACCTATTGTAGGCCATATACATTTAATAGCATTCAAAACCAATTCGGAACTTGCCATATAACTTTTATAGCATTCAGAACCAATTCAAAACTTGTTCAAACTTAATAGTTCATATTTATTTACTTAGACGACATAATATTGAAATGAAAGTCTGCTTGGTGCAATTTTCCTGCGTATAAATTGTATAAAATTTAATATTTCTACATGTGATATGACTTTATGAGTGCGTCAGACGGTTTTAATAAATGAAATTTAGAAGAGTGGTGTGAATAAAAAATACTAGGAACACGACGCGCCACTCTGCAGTTTTGAGCGCTTAAAAAATCTGAATAAAGTAGTAACAACGTGAGGTAAGGTGTAGCTTTCATATTTTAAAGCTCTTTTTTGAGCACGTGCATTGAGGTTGGATGAAAATCGTTTATTTTTAACTGACTGATCAAAAGAGGTTCTTTATTAGATTTGTTACTTCTTACCTAAATACTATGTGGTAGAGTTTCGGAGCGACTCATCCTGCTTGGCACAACCGGCTAATCTATAACAGCGCTTGCGGTTGATGTTTTGCAATTCGGAGGCAAAAGTAGCCGGTAAACTTCTCGAGGTCTAACTTCCCAGCCTCAGGTTGGCAACGCACCATAACCACCTTTGGT
Source organism: Calephelis nemesis (assembly GCA_002245505.1). Lineage (NCBI taxonomy): Eukaryota > Metazoa > Arthropoda > Insecta > Lepidoptera > Riodinidae > Calephelis > Calephelis nemesis. Next base: position 10,050 of record NJDD01012420.1, on the reverse strand, counting down.
GTCTCTAGGCGTCTTGGTTTTCTTACCATCAGGAAATCCATCTACTTATTTGCCTTCCAGAATTAATTCAATAAACACACCAAGATTCGGACATATAGATGTTCATTGCACAAATGTGTGCCCTCGATAGGGATCAAATCGAAGTAGGCGCTTTTACGCATGTGCGCTAACCACTTAACCTACGAGACGGTGAAACGTCACAGGTCAAAAATTATATTGATGTTCCAAAACCAACATTTTCTCATTGTAAATATTTGATAAAATTCATATTTTTAAAGTTTTACCAAGTGCCGACGATGGAAAATATCAAATATATTTGATAAAAGTTAAGTATCCATAGGTGTAACTTTTAAGATAAAATAAAAACCTTATAAAAATAGACGTGGCTCACTCGGAGACTGCCGCGGTAAAGCTATTGCTTAAGCAGACATGAGACACAGATTGCAGGGCGAACACCGATAAAACCAATGTCACCTAGAGGTTAGTTTCTGAACTAAAGAGACAAGCGTGATCAAAAAGTCACTAAAAACGGCGTAAAAGCTATTCATCGATAGATGGCAAAACTAAAATGTATCACCGCTGTGCCGGTCGGAGTGGGAGGTGTTAGGTTATTTTCGTTACGGAATTTCTGGATTCGGTCTCCATGCTCAAGGCCCGCGATAGAAGCGATGCAATAGCTTAAAAGTGTGTTATAAATCTTAATATGCAAACTTTTATTTCTACATTTGTAGAGATTTTGTACTACTTCAATTATAAGCATGTCAATTATGCAAATACCGAAAAGCATTTTAAATAAATGAATAAACTGAATTAAATATAATTTATACCATAATATCACAATATAACTGAAGTTGAAATTAGTGTAGGTACCAAAATCACTTTAATCTCGATGTCATGCAAATTGAAAACTGGGATAGGATGTGTCACTTAAGGTACTCTTGAATAGAGTACTAGCAGATTATTAACATTTATGTCCAAAAATTCAACGAATTCCCTAAAGTAATTGTATTATTATTATCATTAGTTAATAATTCACTATCGTATTATTTTACCATATCGTTGGAGTGCACTGAAAATAAGCCCGCCATGTTGGGTGTTCCATAATGGATTTAAAATGACGTCACACAGTTAACCATGCTTTATCATTCAAATAAAGCGTGTTTTCAAAATGTCTGCTCAATCTCTTGAAGATTTTTGTTTTAATTGCAAAATTTCACCAAACAACCAAAGTTATTATTTTTTATTATTATTGCTATAAATATTTAGTGTAGAGCTACTCCGAGGATCACTGCGACCTAACTAGATCTATTGTGATCACAACTCGTACTCGTTAAGCTTATATCAATAACGCAAGCGGAAAGTTTCTAAGAACAGTATAATGCTCTTAGGATTTATCAGTTTAAGTTCTTGGGAATTTATTAAGTGCCCTCCAGATGCTTATTTCTAGCCTGAGTAATAGCGGGACAGTCGCAGAGGATGTACACTGTCGTCTCTTCTGCTTCGAGGAAGCCTGCAGTCAGATGTCGATGCAAGGCTCACCTTGCCCCCGCAGTGACCTGTTATAACTCGAACGAATTCGAAACAGTCAAAGTTACTTGTGTAATTGATATTTAAATACTAATTTATAATTAGTACATACTTTAATAAAAAAAACTACTTTAAGAACTTTAAGAAATAAAACCAACTTCGGTTTTATCGTTGCACATTATACCACAAAATTTGAGAATTTTCCTCAATTCGCCTGGCGTTTTATTATGAGATCTTGACTTGGTGGCAATGGTGTTTGCTGCTACTAAACTAATTTTGGAATTTAGTACGCTCGGATGTACCACTTATTGTCAAATTATGGAATTCACTCCCTCTAGAGATCCGCAATAGCACTTTCCTACCCATCTTCAAAAAACGGTTGAAAGAATGTTACTTAACCCTGGAACCCTACCTGGGGTGCTGGAGAACCCCACGGAACTTTATTTTGGATTTTTCTCTAATTAATTATGTTCACACAATTTTGCGTTTCAGCGTATTTTTTCTTAGTGGTACCCGCTCTAGACCTATCAGCCGCGCGGAGTTCGCCGCTGCGTGTAGACGTTTGTACTTGTGTTTTGGGGTGCCTTGTCACCCCAGTGTAGGAAAATCGTAAGTTTTTATTATTATTATTTGGACATTTATTTATTTTAATAATAGTATTTTTGGAGTAATTTATGCAGTCTATGTAACCAGTAATATTTGCACTAGTAAGTGTACAATGATAAGCATTTTTTGTTTCAAATTCAAATTAGTTTCGTGAAATTTCATTATTGTAATTTATTTTTAGATGGCAGCAATGAGGCAGTTGGAACATGAAGATATTGAGAGTCGAGGAAGAAGGTTGTCATCATGCTGTCTACACTACACGATTCTCCCGACAAAGACGATGACGTTGAACTACCAGATATAATTCATTTTTATAATAAAACAATTTTTGATTGATGCTATGAGGAAGAAATATTCTGTCCAAAGAAAGACAAGAAGATGGCCTTTAACTATTCTGTATGGTCTTTTGAATTCTATTGGAATAAACTCCTGGGTCCTCTTCAGATTGTCGAATGAAAACAATAAGACTGACATAAAATTTCGACGAACTTTCCTCAAAGAATTGGGACTTGGGCTAATATATGAGCACTTGGAAAATCGTTCACAAATCCCAATTTTGAGGAGGGATATACAGGAGGTCATTGCAGGTATCCTAAAAAAAGATGTGCCAGCACCAAGTGCCATGCCTGACCATCAAGAATAAGGACGATGTGGAATGTGTCCCAGGAATAAAGACCAGAAATGCAAGACCAGGTGCAATAAGTGCCACATCCCTATTTGCTTGGAGCACCAAATAAAAGTGTGCCAAAAATGTTCTATTTAATAAATGTTATTAATTTTAAAAGTTGATTTGTGATCTCAATTGCCTTAGAAATAAAGATGATTATAAAATATTTCAACCGTATTTCACTTTCTAAAAATAATAACATTTTAACTTTGAGGTACTCGAGCACCCCCTGTAGGAAAATAGGATGGTAAAATAGGTGTAGGGCTTAAGGGTTAACACTTGCATAACAATTTTTGATTTTCAGGTGTCCTGTTTATATAGACTTATTAATGTCATTTATATTGTTGTATAGTATGTCATTTTTATAAGTTTTTTTTTATATGCTTACTATGTTTAGGTTATTTATTTATTGTGCATGATGCCTTCCACTATTTCATCACAGATTCTAATCTTTGAGGTTGGCTGGAAGAAATCTGTAGACCTGGAGATAAACACACCTTTTGTGCATATCTGTTTATCACTGTCCATGTTTTCTGTCATAAGTTGTGTACAATAAAGAATTAAGTAAAGAAAGACACGTCTTTTTTAATAGAGTAACGAATGAACTAAAGCATCAATTAATTAAAAAATATAGGAATCGAATTTATGACCTCCATTTTGCCAAAACGTTTTCACATAGAAGAAATTAAAAAAATGCACCAAAATCCTTAAGTTTATTAAAAACTTTATCGGAAAAGTACCCTCCAGGAATTGTTGTTTATATTTTTCCTATAAAGTTTTTGATTTCAAGGGAGCAAAATATCACGACTTTTCCCATGGGAAAAGATTATCAAAACTTTCAAACACCCAACATGCTATATTACAGCTTTATTCAAAGAGAGGACAGATACTAAACCGCGAGACTTACTTTAGTAAATATATATGTACGGTATACTCTTAGAACTTCTTCGTAATTAAATTAACATTAACCATAATATTTCCTAACAAACTAAAATTTTCGTGGCATACCTCAAACTCTCTGTGTATGTGTATATCTTACTTATTTTAATTTTACGTGTTTTAGTATTCGTAGTAAATATTAGGAGTTTTATCACTGTTGATTTGGGTACGATTATTGAAATTGACAGGCTGCTAAGTAGGTTAAATAGGTCATTACCCACAAGACCACTGGTGATAGAGTGCTGTGCAGCAACTTGACCGAGCAGGGATCCCCGCCGTACCTATTCCTGTGGTCATAACGACAGTGTTATGTTCTGATCCGGAGGGTAAGGTAACTGACTCTCATAGTAAGCCTAATGTCTTGGTCACTTTGAAGTAGAGGCCAGTGTCCTAACGCCGAACGGCGAGCTACTACTCAAACCAATCAAGCAACCAAGAAACTAGAATGCAGCGCCAAATCGAGTTTTGTTTTCCCGGAAGACAGCCTTTGATGCTAACATTATAAGTAACAGTCTAAACCATCTAAATAATTATATCTCGGGCTAAGCACTCTATTTGCTTACTAAGTCCAGTGAAGTATAAAAGGAAAGACTATCAACACATAAATCACTCACAAAAAAAATCTCAATCCATTATCTTTTTGCGAGAGTCCATGCTGCTTGGAGCGATTATAAGCGTAATTGGGCGTTTACTCAACAAATATTTAAAAAAGTGTCTTGCGATTAACGGCCAATGTTAATAATGTATCTCAATCTAATGGATTTCAAGCAATCTCGATAGCTGAATATCTGCCGGCCTATCCTATACCTAATTGCCATACTTATCCAGTCTATAGATATGTTATTGGCAAGCGATAACATAAAAATGGATCAAAATATCAATCTTGGACAGCGAGTTTTGGATTAGGATTGATTATTAATATTGGCCGTAAGTAGACATGGTGTTATTTGTTCTGTATCTACGAATATATTATGGAGGGGCCAGAAAAGTAACTCTTAAAATCGAACAGTTTCAATTTATTTTAAGAATACAAAACCTTTCGCAATAAATCTATTCGAAAACGTGAATACGGTGCTTATTTTGTTTTAATATTTATTAGCAAACTACTGTGAGAAAACACATGGGTCGAAAATTTTATATTTCTCATTTATAAGCACTATTTTCCATGCAATGTGACTACAAATTTTGTTCGATAAATTAAATGAATTTTGTTTTCTCTTTTATAGCGAGTCCAAAAAGGAAGAGGTTCTCAATTCAAATTCCAATTTTGTATGTTTGTTAGACGATTCCTCGTCTAATCACAAACTGATTTTAATAATTATTTTTATAAGGTCATGATATCGAAGATACATGTTAATTTTGTTAGGATTGGACAAGTGGTTTTGAGATATGACGTGATTAACTATATTTTTGTCTTCATTACATATAGATTTTTAAGGGTTTCATTGAAGTTCTTAAATTTAATATAAGGTAATAAAGATAGAAGATGAAATGTTATGTGATAGATAACAAAGATAACTGTGGCTTACAAACATAAAAGATTTTACAAATATATCGCTGTTCAGTAACCTAATTATTATAATTATTAATATGCAAGTCTATCAGCTATCCTCCCTTCAAATGGGAATAGATCTGCCGAACATTTTGATTATGTTTGTCCTGTTTATAACCAGTTTATTATTTCCTTTATGTATCTTAATCCATTCGTCCGTCATTTCTGAAACAATTTTAATCATTACTTATTTTTTAAAATGTGTATTTCCGAAACGGTCCTAGTCCTTAGTGCTTACTAAGACCAAGACTAAATCTAATGTTGGAATCTCATGGAAAAATAATCAACTTTTGTGTATTTTACCAATTTACATAATAAAATAGAGTATAATACTGTTTTCTGCAGATTCTGCGTTTGAATTATACTTTAAAAAGTTTAACATTTCCGTAGTTAGGCTTTTCCTTATAAATATTCTGAGATAGCACTGTTTGCAGGACTGGGGGCTTCCGCCTTGTATTCAATAATACAATATGTCAAGGCAATAAGTATAATAAGGTCATATTGTGTCAACCACAAAAATGTCGCGGTCTCACGTAGACACTATACTGTATTTTATTGGGAGTTGTAAAATAGAGAGAGATAGCTGGTGACTTTCGTGGTTATAATAAATGATAATAAAAAATGTTCATAAAAAATTCGCCTCTGTAGTCTAGCGGTCCTGCGGCGGACTCATAGATTTAGGATGTTCTCTACATCTATGGACGGACTTGACTTCTTGAGGTCCCGAGTTCGATCCTCGGGTCGGTCAACAAAAAAATAGAAAATATGTATTTTCGATTTTCCAATAAAAATTAAATTGACTGGGATTAGACATGTGCCCGATTGGCGATAGGATTCCCACCTATCACATTGTGGAAATTAGCATCTTCGGTTAGTCGTGGGTTGTGCCTCTGCCACCTCTTCGAGGATACGGGCGTTGCATGGATTATGCGTTAGGGGTACTAGCCAACCAACCCATACCTAGAAATACCTACCAAAAATTTCTTACAATAATATCTGCCCCCGTTGGAAGTTGAAACCGAGCCTCGAATTTGGTCAATGGCTTTACGCGTGTTCGCTAACCCGTTTACCTACGATGCAATCAGCAAAGACAACTGCCCTAGAAATACTGTAGATGTTACTGGTGTGTCACTATCTTACAGATAAGATTTTAGACTACGTTCGCAGATCTGCCAGCTATCCTGCGCTTTAGTACAGAAAACGATAAAGGTGATTACTGATGCTTAAACGGCAAGAATTCATTAAGCGGTATAAATAATATATCTACTGCGGAGTAGTATGTTCCTTACTGCTCTGCTACTTAATAAAAACAACATTGTGAATTATTGGATAAATGCCCGGTTGGTGACAGATTTGCCTACCTATCCCTTTATGGGACCAGTCGTGGATGCCATGTTTGTACCATTGTCTACCTCCTTCGGGATACGAGTTTGAAGATATACATATTTTTTAAATTGGCACTTTATAGGCTGTATACCTAATGGGCACCTTTAACCTAAAATAAAAATTATTTTAAAGATAATATATTTTTTGTATGTTTGCATGTAGGTTACGTAAATTCGGACATATTATTTTTAATTTTGACATAAAGCACATCCAAATTTTTTTTACATGTTTGTATGTATGGTTCAATTTACGTTAATATAATAGGTGACACCTTTTTTTATTTTGACTAGAGCACATCTTCTATATCGATTTGTACAGGTTGCTTACGATCTTGATCAAGAGATAACGATGCACTTGTAATATCTATGGTGTCTATTTTCTATTACCAGAGTATCTGCTTATCGACTACAGATTAAAATGAAAAAATCTGTGTCCATGGCACCAACACCTGCTCAAGAATCGAATCTGAATCTCAGTAACCTGCGAAATTTACCCTGTCATTTACACGGTGTCAAATAACTGAAAAAATCCGTGTCTATCGCACCATTGACAGCTTCTTAATCGAATCCGAACCTTAGTAATTAGCAATATGAGATGTATACGTTAACCACTCAACAAATGAGACAGCCAATAAAAAATGAACATTCAAACTGAACTCGTCTATTGGTACATAAATGACAACATGTAGAACACGATGTATTTCTACGATATCCCCGACATGAAATAACAACTTTTCTAACAACTCTCACAACTTACTTAACGTGTAACAAATCATACATCCGATAGTTGGAATAAAACCTGTGTTATTTTGAATGTAACTAGCTATTTTAGCGTTTGATAAAAAAACAAATAATTCGACTGCACACAAAACAAAATCACATAGTGTCATGATATGTTTTACACAATTATAATTATAAAATCAATCATTGCATTAGTTGCTTGTCTCCTACCGTATTGTGGGATTTAGTGCCTTGGCTAGTCATGGATACCCTCGATCTCTGCCTACCTTTTCAGGAATATTTCATTTACATTTTTCGAAAATGGGACAAAAAGAATGTTGCATTGTTTTCATCCTTGACAGTTGGTGATATTTCGTTGTATATTATTTTTATAGGAATAAAAAAGTGCAAGTGTATTTACATAAAAATGGAACAAATCTTCATTATCGTTATGTATTATGACGTGCCACTGTTAGATATGCATGCCAATTCCAACTTAATTATCACTATTCGTATAATTGACGAAAAAAAAATGTTATTTCCTCAATTTCTTGTGTGCACTTGATAAGTACTATGTAAATATATTAAAAATGTAGGTACCTACACTAAGCAAAATCAACAGAACCACGTTACTAAGATTTATCATTTTATTGACCGTGTTGGTTGAGTTTTCTTGTGTAAATCATCTACCTTCCTAAGGCCGAAGTAGCTCGCAAGATGCGATTAACGTATAAATGACTCATGATCAACAAGGCCAGACGTGGTACAGAGCCGAGCTGCAACTTGTCGGGTTAGGGATACGCCGCCGTATTTATTCCTGTCGCCACTATTACAGTGTAATATTTCGGTCCGGAGAGTATGGTAGTCGGTAGACTTGCACAAATGGTCTTACCTCAGCCATACAACTACAACATCTTTGGTGTCTTACGCCATGGTTATCTTTTATTACCAGGAGAGCTGTGAGGTTGTTCACTATTTTATTGCAAAAAAATGTCCGAATCCTCGCTCTTATGTCGTATTATTAATTTTAGACCATTTTCAATTGACTTATTCGCTTCGACAATGTTATTTCGACTGACCTACATTCTGTCACAATTTCGTCTTTTATGCAGGTAATTCTAGAACGTTCTACACGACAAGAAAATTAAACGTTGGATCGTAATTGTACGCCAGTGTGCGTAACAGTTTAATATCAACAAGTAAAGTATTTCAAAGAACACGTTGCCATTTTGGCATTCTATTTACACTTTTACACAATGGAAAGTATGCTAAGCTTTCAATGTTTTTCAATGTTTTTAATAAACACCTAGTATTTTAAAACAGTCATCTTATACATAAAAATAGAAAAAGTGTGTATATGTAGTACATACATAAAAAGTTAAACTACTTCATAGGCACCATTTATTATTTTAACATATTTTTTTAAGTTTCACATAAAAAGTAAGTTTACAAAATGCCAGTCAGTGAGGTACAAGAATCTTTAAACTCGATTACGAAGAACGCAGTATGAACTTCGGCGATAACATACAGTGATTTTTGGAGAGCGTAACAAGAGGTCAATGAACGTTACAAAGAAATGTGATGTTAAATTTATCAAGATCACAATAATTAAGTATTCAGTGCAGTAACTAAAACGATTATAATCTAAAAGAAAGTGCTCAAAGTTAGCAAAGTTAAAATAAATTATTTTAATGTAGCAAAGAGTAAAAAAACCTTTGTGAACTTTGCTAGATAAATGGGAAATTCGAGAATTTAAATTCACATTTGGATTGTAAAACTAAGGTGGAATAAAACCGGCGAGAAAGTGCTTTACTTATTTTTCCAGACTAGTTTCCAGACCTACATTCAATTCATTGATGTATTCGGGGTCAAGTAAGGGAGTTCGTGCTAGCTTCAAACGTCTTTTCGGAACATGAAACACGTATTTGGGTTATAAGGACACTCAGTTCATTTACATATGGGCATAGCATTAACGTATCATTGTAATATAAGCCTTTTGTAATATAATCTCCATACATGTTATATTAAATTATTCTGTTTTGTAGGAACATTGGGAAGTTGTTTTTGTTTATATTAGATAAAATATTATTAAAGAGTATTTCAAGTTACCACCAGTACATTTAATATTTATGATGCGTTGCAAGACTGTCTTGTCTAAATCTATCTTTTCTGTCAAACCACTACAATGGAGTAAAATAAATATATTATTTTAATCAAATTGAAAGAGGTGGAGATTATCAATTCTTTGGTATGTAGATGGTTATTTTTTCGTAAGTTAAGTCATGAGTCCGAGGTTGTATGATAAAAGTTTGATCACGCTCCGAATTCTCTTTGAGTTATATTTGATAGCTTATAATCTTTTGTGAATTTGAATGTCATAGTAACGAAATTTAATTTGTAATTGATAGCCTACCGGTTTTGCTTTATAAGCTGCTTATACAGCGCTTATATTATTTGAGATATCTTACCTATTTCTGCGGCCTGAATGCAAAGGTCATATTCTGGTTTTGAGAGAAGACTAGACTAGACGGTAAACGTGTGCTGTTCTTTTGCCATAAAAAGTATTTAGTACTTTGTCATCTACACTTTGTCTCTACTTTGGGATCTACTACAAAAAATAAAGTAATTGAATCATTGAAAAAACAAAATAATTA
>NJDD01012413.1:2560-17743 GCA_002245505.1 Calephelis nemesis | reverse complement strand
GCTTCTGAGAGATCGACCACGGACTGTAATACTCCTGATTGTGAGGATGTTCGCATATGGTGGTGACGACTTATCATCAGATGGTCACCTTGCTTTTGCACTTGCCATTTGCCCTCCTTTTTTTAAAAAATATGCGAAAATATGACAAATTGTCATAATGCATAATGTGCTCTCACTTTTAATAGCAAAAGGCAGCGAATAAGCACGCTGCTCTCGTGATGTTAAGATATACTCGCAGCCTATGGGCACTATAGATGTTGTGAGTGTAGCCTATGGCTGGATTGTTATGCAAATTGTGCAAATCAACGGGCTACCTTACCCTACGGAATACATGACACTGTCACGGCGCGGCGGCAGGAATAGGTAAGGCGGTGGATCCCTACCTGGGCAAGTTGCACAGCTCTCTACCACCAATGGTATTGCTGGTAATAACCTGTTTCGCCTTGGCTCGCCTCTAACAAGGTTTACGGCATCGCAATTGCCTACTTACCGGCGGTGTTGCCAACCCCAGTTAATAGAAAAGCAGTAGATCAATCTTAAAAAAACAGTAGAAAACGTAAAATTACATTTTCAAAACATTAAAATTACTATCTACATAATTATCTCAAAAACCTTTCAATTGGGACATAGAATTAGTTATATAGATGTATAAGTTAATGAAACTACTGCAGCACTACCAGTAGTACTTCTTTAATTAACACATTTTTAAAAAGTACGTTATTGAAAAAGAAACAACATAATTATATTATTCATTAAAAATAGGTGATCAAAATTACAAACATTGTTCATTGTTGTGTATTACTTTATCCTAAACATTTTCTGTTTCATTGTTTTTGTTAAAATCGTACATCCTTTTGTTAAAATTTTTCATATGATTTTCAGTAGCATCAAATGCGTAACATTCGTCTATTTCAGCTTTGTATGTAAAATGCCTTTGATTTGTATTAATAACAACACTGGCAAAAAACACAGTAGAAAATCGTACTAAAACAGAAAACAGTGTTGACACGTCAAATACCAGATGTCATGTTCGCTCTTATAAAAAGGTTGTCCTAGTAAGCAGATTTCTTCCGAAGCGATGGCCTGACATGGGTTACTCTTGAACTTCGTTTTATGCAATGTTGCAAATTGCAATCGGATATATCATGTTAGGTTGGTACTCTTGTTCACTATACTGGCGAATTATTATCATTTAGTTAGGGGCCATCCATAAATTACGTCACGCGAATTTTAGAACTTTTTGACCCCTCCTTGTCACAGGTCACATTTTTAGAACCCCGTCCCCCCTAATGTGACGTCACACATTTTTCAAACTTATGCATGTATCAAAAAATAAAACCACAATTCCAACCTGTTTACATAAAGTACATAGGTATTTCCAGCTTTGCATTAAAAGTGAGAAAGTTACAGAATGTTTTGCATGTTTAATGTTGTTTTCATTATGATGATTGTTGGTATTAAACTAATGAACTACGTTGAAGTAATTGAAGTTAGTTCATACACAAATTTCGTGTTCTAGTATTTTATAATGTGACGTCACAAGGCTTTTGATCCCCCCCTGCCCCTTGTTACATACTGTTACATTAAAATGATACCCTCCCCCCCCATTAACGTGTGACGTAATTTGTGGATGGCCCCTTAATAGAAAAAAAATAGATGTGTGTTTTCAATTTTCTAATAAAAGTAACGTTGCCCGGGATTAGATATGTGTATCACATTGTGGGACTTACTGTCTTCGGCCCTGCTTGTACCTATGCCTACTTATTCGGGGTTATGGGCGTGAAGACACTTAGTTAAAAGTAAACAATAAATTGTTTTATCGGATTCGTTGAATTTATTTGTAACTGAATGTTGATAATCCGCTAATGCGATGCCTAATGCCACATCTATACGATTCCGATTTCCAATACTCTTGATTTCAGATTCAAGAGTAACTCGACTGGTGTCGGCAAAATGACATCTCTTACCCTTACTGTAGTCAATGTCGACTAACTTCTTGTGTTTTCTTGCAACGCATTTTTAGTACGCCTGTCTTGAACAACTTTGACATAGCTGATGTCTATTGCTCCAATAGTTGTCCGAACGCTGAGGACTATGCAATTAATTAACCTCACTTCTTTGTTCTTCCCAGTTAAGACATATCACATTGTAATAATCATTTTATATTATTCCATTGGTCTGGAATCATAGCGCGCTTTCAAAAGATTTTTTGTTGTTTATAAGGCCAACGATAAGGCTTATCTTATGCAAAATAGCAGGTGTATTATTGACATTTTATGAATGAGAAGAGAGACTCATTTTGAAGGTCTCCGATATTGTTTTGCAAACACTGCCGCTGGTAACTTTTCCGCAAATATTGCAAATTGAGCATTTTGATTTTCGTTTGCCGGCCGAATCTGTGAGGTAGCTTGAAGATCTCACAATCTCGCTACTCGCGATATCATATATTTTTTTTGGTGTCGAACAAAATCAAAATGAATCTAGTATTATAAATAAATGATAGTACTTTTATACTGATAATTAAAGCAATGTTTGCAAAATTATTCCCAAACCATTCAAAAATATAAAAAAATGCACAACATTAATAATTGAAGTTTTCACTTCTGCGAGCATTTTCGGTATGAAGCCCGTTGATTTTTTTTCTCTAAAGAAATGCAGTAGAAAAAGTAACGCTTCCTAGATGCCAAACTATCTTCACACCATACTGACTGGCTTGGTTCGCGTTCCACCGATCATACGGGAAGATCTGTTCAGGACTTTGCCTTGTCCTATGATCTCACGCAAGTGGTAACCTCGCCTACGCGAATTCCGGATGTGGGGGATCATACGCCTTCACTGTTAGACCTTCTGCTGACCTCTCATCCAGAGAACTATAAAGTCTCTGTCGATGCCCCTCTTGGATCTTCCGACCACTGCTTAATCCGGAGTGCAGTGTCCCTTACACCTTGTGTACGGCTACGACCATCAGGTCGACGTCGAGTGTGGCATTATAGGTCAGCAGATTGGGACGGGATGCGGTCTTTTTTTGCATCTTACCCATAGAGGCAAATTTGTTTCTCGCAGGTTCATCCAGACATTGTTGCTGATGCTGTCACTGATGTGGAGCTGCAGGGTATGGAACTTTATATTCCGTTCTCTTCAGTGCCCATTGGTGGCAAATCCCAGCCTTGGTTCAGTCGTCTCTGTAAGATGGCACTTAGCCGTAAGCGGAAATGTTACCAGACGGGCTGCGGCAGCGAAGTCTTGTGATGAAAAGACCAGTTCACTTAAAAAGGAGTATAGCTCCGCCTCTAGGTCTTTCAAAAGAGCCATTGCCAGGGCAAAGTCCGAGCACATTGGCAGAATTGGCGAGAAATTAGCACGCTTACCTTCGGGAACAAGAGCGTTCTGGTCTCTCGCCAAGGCTGTCCAAGGGAATTTCGCGAAGCCATCTTTACCAGCTTTACACCGGAGTGATGCCTCGCTGGCTCATGATGCGAAAAAGAAAGCCGAATTTCTAGGCTCCCTTTTTGTTTCCTACTCGACTTTAGATGATCTCGCGGTGTGAGGTGTCTATGCCTGAAGTAAAGTTTCTGCAGAGTTCAGTGCATAGAACACTTATTTCATTGGACGTCAACAAGTCGAGTGGGCCCGATGGCATCCCTCCGATTGAGCGGAGTACCCAGTAACACAGGATATATTCCTAGTACAGGAGCTAGCGTGATGTTTTTATTGAACATGTTTATTGAATAAAGATTTTTGTATTATTATTTTTATTTCAGGTACTTGGAGACTTGATTATAGAAATACCACGCCAAGGAACAGTAAATATAATTAATGAGCTTGAAAAGTGGCCAGTGTTTTTGGAAAAGAATAAACAAGCTTATATTGATAGTAAGTATTGGTAACATAATATTGTTTTATCTATTAATTTGTAACCTTTTGAAACATTTACTACATTAAGAATCATTTTTTTATGGTATTTGAAGGCAAACAAGCAGACGGATTTTCTGATGTTAAGAAATTCACGCCGCCTAGAGAAACCAAAGGTGGTAACGGTGCCAACCTGAGTTCAGGATGTTAGGACTCGAGCAAAAGTAAGTTTACCGGCTACCTTACCCTCCAAACCGGAACATGTTATGATGTTATGGCGGCAGGAATCGCTGCGAAACTCTACCACCTAGTAAAAGTAAAGAAAGTATCTTCAAGCCCATATCCTCGAAGGGATATGCAGAGGCACAACCAGGGCACCCACGACTAGCCGAAGACACTAAGTCCCGCAATGTGATAGGTGACAAGCCTATCGCAAACCTGACGCATATCCAATCCCGGGCAACATTATTATTATTTGAAAACTAAAAATATACAATTTCTATTTTTTTTGTTGCCTGACCCGGAAATCGAACACAGGACCTCAAGAAGTCAAGTTCGATGCCGGACCGCTAGAGCACAGAGGCGATAGGGTTTTGTTGATCATTTTTAATTTTTAGGATTATAATATAAGCACTAGTACATCGCATGTCTTACCATTTAGATCAATGAGGTTTCCTAAAATTACTCAGTTTCTATCTACTTCCGATTACTATGAAGATATGCAATATACTTACTACTATATACATATTTCGTATGCTACATAAATTACTATGTAGCAAGTTAGTGCTCTATATCTATGAATATCTCTCCGCCATTAGTCAAGATAAGTAAAGCGAGATAATTTCGGACAGTTCATCCGATCGAAATAGGGCGAACTTAAAGAGAAATTTTTAATGGCCCCAGTACACATTGACGGAGATTATTGGCCTGAACTCAGGACCTAGTTGCTGTTTAGACGCTTACCAATATACCGCTATGTACAGTGTACGAGCCCCATATATCTCTTGACGTTTGGCCAAAACCTTAGCCATTGCATATACTGCAGACCACTCACTAATCATATTATTATTGTAAATTTGTTTACACAATAACAATTAACGCAGATTATTAATCAGCTGGAATATGTGGTGTACTGACATACTATCATATCCACGTCCTATCCTCGGACCTCATATCCACATCCTCCGGATCCAATAACTGCGGCAAACGCAAGCCTACTACACCGTCGCCGCCGGTCTCGGCGACGAAGACCTCTCTTGCGCCCGTCGCCAAAAACGCCGAGCGCCGAGCCGCCACGACTCCTCCATGAAGTCCACCTAGTAACCAGAACGCAGCACCAAGTCGAAGTACGGTCTCCCGGGAGATAGCCCTTGCTGCTGCAATTGTAGAGAACACTCCAATACATCTAAATCAGGGGTGGGCAAATTCTTTTGACCGCGGGCCGGTAAGTTAAAAAAAAATCAAGTGGCGGGCCAGTAAATTATAATTAATCTTGAGGCGGGCCGGTTTATTAAAACTCCTAAAATTAGCAGTAAATATTTCTTAACATATATAAATCTCGTGTCACAATGTTAGTCCTCAATGGACTCCTAAACCACTTAACCGATTATAATAAAATTCGCACACCATGTGCAGTTCGATCCAACTTGAGAGATAGGATAGCTTATATCTCAATTTATGGTAAAAAAAATACCATCCGAGCGAAGCCGGAACGGGCAGCTAGTACGATTATAAAACGTTGTATAAACATAAGGCATTTCTTATTTTACAATCCTTTATAATAAAATCTATTTATGAAGTCTTAACACATGAAATACGCAATGTATATCAATGTGTTTGAAGTATCGATTCAGTATCTTAATTGTTCAAATTTCAATAGACTTTTAACATTTTGATCATTAATTTTTTTAAGGAGGTTCATATTTTTCCTAAAAAAACCTTCGGTGGGCCGGATTAAAAATGCTCAAGGGCCGGATTCAGCCCGCGGGCCGTAATTTGCCTACCCATGATCTAAATAATGATGTCTCGGGCTGAGCCCACAAAACCCGGTGAAGTTGTAAAAACCGCGAGGTTGGCAACACAGTAGTCATTTAAAAAAAAGACAATCATATGCCTGTTAATTTTTACCAAACGATTGTTTCAGACATGCCAATCCTATACACTACGCGCAGACGTCATAGAGGTTGTCTTTTAAAGCCAGAGTTTCCAGGCATAAACTTAGCAAGTTTAACTCTAGAGACAGCAGCCGAAAAGTATCCTGTAGTGGCTGCAAAATCTCAAAAATTACCTACATACATTGACTTATCCGATTCAGATGATAACACCACAGTTTCTGAAGTAAAAGCACAAGTTAAAAATGATTTTAAAATAACAGCTGCGGACGTACAAAAGTATTCGGAGAGGTACATAAATATACATGGACGTACGTTTAATGTATTAAATGTTTTGATTAACAAAGCACGAGATTTAAGAATATGCGAACAATACAAAGATCTTAAATCTGTGGGAAGAGGATGGAACAGGCGTGACCGTGATGACAATAATTAATACATATTAGAACTAAACCAGTAGGGTGTAATATTATTTTCTAAGCTGGTCTTTGTAGTTGGTAACTACACTGGCCAGTATTAAAAAAGTAAATAAGTTCTTTTTCTTAAATATTTTTAAAATGAAGAACCAAAATTCATTCTGCTACACTTTCTCGTAGAGTCTGCTTGAAATCCTGTACAGTTTAAAAAAATAATTGTGTGTGTACTTATGTACGCGCGTTAGAAGTTATACTTCTTCGGCGTAATAAGATAAAAATCTTTTTAAAATATTTATCTTTTGCCTAATTTTACATTTGTAGACAAAATGAAACTAACCATAGAAAAAAGGTATTTAATACATTAAAAGTTTTATTATAATGCATTATTTAGTTAAATAAAGTTTATTTAATATTTAATAAAAAATCACAAAAAACTAAAATGTTATCTATAGCTAACTTCATCATGTAGGTTTTTCGTGACGGTGTGCGCGCGCATCGTAAAAATTTACCCTCATCATTTTTTCTTAACGCGCCAAAAGAAGTATAACTTCAAAAGAACTTTATTTTTTAATACTGGCCAGTGTAGTTACTAACTACAAAGGCCAGCTTAGAAAATAATATTACAAGGGTTAATCTTGAATCTCGATTTAAAAAAAATTGAAATGGATTTTTGCCATTTCGTATTCTTAAACACAATACTAGAGAATTATTAACAATTCACACTTTTTTGTAGTAAACACTTGTACTTATCCACTCTACACTTTATTTAATACTTTTAATACTTTTCATTGACCGCCTCGTTGGTCGAGTGGCTAGCGTACTCGCCTAACTGCATCGACGAACCGCGAGGCTTGGGTTCGATTCCCAACGGGGGCAGGCATTTGTGTGATAAACATTTAGATGTCTGCATTTCCGGGTCTGGGTGTTTATTAAATTTATTCTGGTATTTATTTAAGTATTTCTATGTAATAGTATCGTTGACTAACACCCATAACACAAGCATATAATTTGCTTACTTTGGGGTTAGATTCAATTTGTGTAATTTGTCCAGGGATATTTATTTATTATTATTATTTATTCATTACTCTTTAGCCAACCGGTTTCACTTTTTTCAGCATCATCAGAGCTATGAAACTAAAGATAAAAAGACTGTTTAGTGTAATGTACCCAACCAACCCAAAATAAGTAACCAAATAAGCCCTAATGAAGCTGTAAAAAGTGAAACCGGTTGGCTAAAGAGTAACGTAAAGTATTAAATAAAGTGTATAGTGGATAAGTACAAGTGTTTACTACAAAAAAGTGTGTATACAATGGAATTCCACCAAGTGCCAAGTGCAAGTATAGATTCAATTCATTTGACCGCCTCGTTGGTCGAGTGGCTAGCTTACACGCCTAACTACATCTACCAATCGCGAGGCTCGGGTTCGATTCCCGACGGGGGCATTTGTGTGATGAACATTTAGATGTCTGCATTTCCGGGTCTGGGTGTTTATCATTCTGGTATCTATTTAAGTATTAATATGTAGTAGAATAGTTGACTAACACCCATAACACAAGCATATAATTTGCTTACTTTGGGGTTAGATTCAATTTGTGTGACTTTTGTTTCATTAGTCCTAAACAATTATGTATTATATCGGGTTCATTTACTTTTTTAAAATCAATTGTTAATAAATCTAGATTCAAAAGTAACCTTTTAGGACCCTTATCGTGTCGGCAAACAATATATCATAATAATATAATCTAGTCAGTGCAAAATATGACTTTAGTGCTCTTACAATAAAGTCGAATTATGATCTAATAAAAAACAAAATTGAACTATTTAGGACGTCACGGTATAGATTTAGTTTTAATTGGGTTTTTAAATGATAAAGTAATACACTTGTACTCATAAGCAGACCTCTTGGTATGGTAACCCCTTGAGACCCTACACCAGTGTTTTTACATTTAAAAAATAACTGAACTATTTACCGTAAGACGAAACATTATAAAAAAAAATATCTGTACATAATCTGACTTGGGACCGTTTTTGTACATGTCTGTAAGTTACTCTCAGCAATGGTTTTTACTTCCTAAACTTTTTCAGTAATGTATATTTAGAGATACAATACCATTTTGTTATTCAAACTAAATCTTTTAGTTATAAAAAAGTGAACTCTTAAATGTTTTTTGTTAATGGAGTAAAACTCTAGAATTATTTTGTTAATATTTTCAGTTGATTTTATTTACTTTATAAGAATCATAGTAATAATTACTGGTATATTTTTAAAATAACATGGAAGACTGAAAAGCTCTTAAGTTTTATATTATTAATTATAAGCCTTGATTGGTCATCTACTTTGATAAAAAAAAACTTAATTAAGATATAGTAATAGTCTTTAAAGTAACCCGCAGGAGCCTTAGTTATTTTTTAAAAGTTTCAGAGGATTTAATTTTGTTATTTTTATAATTGTTGTTTATTTTATAGTAATAGTTTTTTTTGTGGCTCTACCGTGGAGAATATTAGAAAGACTAAAATAAAACGCACATTAGTGCTAGTGATAGAAATGTTCCTAACTGTGTTCAGTATTAAAATTATATTAATATTTAGAATAAATGCGCAGTCAACGTGAATAAGTAGATCGTTAGATTAAAGTTGATAAATTAATTAATTAGTAAATTAATTAGTAATTTTTTTAAAGCCAAAAATTTACTATCTATTTCAAAATCATGGACTTAACTAATTTTCAAATACTTGTCAACTTAACATTTTTTGACAAATAAGGTCTTTCCAAATTAGTGCTCAAAATTTTGTCGGGATATTCAGAATGTTTATCTGAAATAGTGTAGCAAAAAACAAAAAAAACGGACTTAAAATAAATAAATTTTAGCACTTTTGATATTCCATAGTTACTTGCTCAAAGTTCAATAACCCGCTCGCAATGTATGGATATCAGCTGTGAGCGTTCTTCAATGTTCGGCTTTATAACGGCACTATTTTCATACTTTAGTTATTTCTATTATAAGTATTATTTACGTTTTCAGGCACATATTCTGAGTCGGTTAAATATTGTTGAAAAATTCGAGAAAACGTATGTACATTACATATATACGTGATATTAAGGATTTAAGTTTGGAATCATACTTACTCAACATATGTTATATACAAATTTACTTATTTTAGTAGGTACTTTATACATTATTATTAGATTTAAGATTTTATACGTCATGCATGATACGTCGATACTTATGTTATTTTTTTTAACGTTTCAAATAAACGTTTGCTTACCTATTTTTTTTATTTGGTTTACTTACCTATTTTTTTAAGTTTCGTATTGATTTTTGAGTTCGGAGTGATATACTTGACTTGGTTAGGATTTTGTTTGTTTCTTCTCATATTGTTATAAAAGTAAAGATATAAGCTAGTCTACTGTCTGATTTTTAAAGAGGCCTTTGGTGTTACACATTTTTAAATATGATTGAAATTCGTTAAATTTTTTATCCCAGGTCGTGCCCCAGGTCGGGCAACAAAAAGAAAATTGTTTTTTTCCAGTTTTCTAATATAAAAAAATTGCTCGGGATTGGATATGTGCCCGGTTGGAGATAGGTTTGCCACCTATCACATTGTGGGACTTAGTATCTTTGGCTTTTGGGGTGCCCTGGTTGTGCCTCTGCCTATCTCTTCGGGGATAGGGGCGTGAAGGTGCTTTTTTTATAAAATAAGTTTACTTAAAATCTCACACCAACTGTTAGTGATAAAAAGTTCTGACTAGTTTATGTGCTTAATGCACCTTTAAATGTAAGGTAAACTTGATACAATTTATTTATAAACACTTGTAATTTCCACAATATGTTTTTATTTTTATGGTTTAGCAGTATTTTTTTACTTTAAATGTTGGTGGTTAAATGTTTTTTACGCCTTGTATACCTACCAGGTATGAAACTTAAGCAGTTTCCCCCATGAAGCTATATACTATTGGAGGTTACATTTCTAAGGCCTCAAACAGGATTTCAGCGATTTGCGGGGCTCGAGCGAGAGCGGGGCGGGCGCGGGCGAGGCGAGCTATGCCCGAACTCGATGTCAGCGCCCAGATCGCTCCGCTGACAGTTCAGTTCAGTCCAGTTCACTTCTATACACCCTGACTTTTTAATCACCATCCAAATTTTAATATGTTGATCTTAAATGAAAATAATTAAATACGTGTTTTTTCTTTTAGTATCCCTCAATACTAAAATATTCAGATATGACATCGCAAAGTCGTCTACAAAGTACCGTACCTACGCGCTGAGTGCTCTGACATGCAAGATAGCTACCTGATAGATACCTATTTTTTTTTATAAATGGACTTATTTATAGATACTTTATGCCTAGAAAAAATTTGGATGGTGATAAAAAAATTTTGCTGTATGAATCTATGTGTTAAATCGTCCCGCTCTCACTGCCGCTACGCAATCGCTGAGATCCAGTTTGAGGCCTAACAAACACCTGATATACTTTTCAATACGCTGACTCACTCAAATGCACTGACCTCTCTTTTTTTATTATGGTAAATAGACATCACATGACTCGCAGAAAGACAGGTCAGAACATTAAAGGGAGTTAGCAACATTTGGAAATGACATCCGGTCTTTTTTTTCCAATTTTACTTTTTGTGATCTCATTAGCAGCTATTTTTTAGCAAATGTTTTTTGCAGTAATAATTACTCCCTGTCGCTACATTTGCTCATAAGAATTTTGTTTCTGTGTACAAAACAATTAAAAGGACTAGGATGCTCGCTAGAAAACAGAACTTTTCAGATGTTGTTACATTTGTCTATATAATATTCGAAAAAAATATTTGCGCATGTTAAGCCAGCTGGTAAGGCAAATCTTTATTTTTTTTGTTGAAGCATGTCGCTATAACATTTGTATTTCATTTTGTTATTCTATATTTGAAATAAAACCATGTTGATATTTTGTATTTTTATTTTATATACAAATATAAACCTTCCTAAACTTAGATTAAACTTATTACTATTCTGTACAAGTGTACGACAGAAAAGGGCAGTGGTGAGAGATCGCTATGCTATGTTGAGGTTATGGCAAGTCCACCTATTAGAATGTATGTGCAAAGGATTTAAAGTGCAGTTAGTGTTGAATGCCGATGGTTTCGGTCTTGTCACTGTTTATTTCAAACTACCCGCGCGAATAAAAAATGAGAATTAAAATGGCGTCTCTAATCACCTCTCGCTGGTTTTACAAGTTGCCATATAAAAAAAATCGGCTAATTATTACCAATGAAAATAAGTTAATGATAGCCGACGGTTATCCAATAATAAGTGTTTATATTAAATATCAAATTGTATCGTTCATCTACTGGGTACTACGATAAAATTTTTATATAGGAATAAATTACTATTTATTGATATTTGTTTAACCATAATATACTTCAAGTACCTATATTAGCTTCTGATGAAAATAATAGTTTTTATTTTTAGTATGTAAATACCCAAATGATCTAAAATGTCATTTTAATTAGTATCACATCTTGACTGCTTTAGGTACAACGAGATAACGTTATTAGTATTGTTGTTGCTGCTTCGTATGCTGACAGCACAGGTGGGTGATGCCAGGTACAGACTACGGGAAAATGCCGTTAGCTTTCGAGTTCGTTTTCTATATCGAAAATTGTCGGACATAGGAGTGGGTAATCACTGAAATAGTCCTACTTTTACTTTGGCTGTTTGTAAAAAACATTAGCCTTTTAATTTTTTTTTTCAATACAACATTGTATTTAAAAAGTACGGCCATTTTAGCAGTTACCAATTATCTAAAAGTTAACAGCCAGTTCTCAATCTATTCGCTGTTATGCATGAGATTTAACATCGAATGCCGAAGATACGATCTTATACTCGATTTGTACCCAGCATGAGGCATCATTTCTACTCCCATTTCTATCAGAACGAGTTGTAATACTTATTATTTAGAAAATCATAGGCGGATGCCAGGGTTGGTGCTTGCTACGTAGTTGAGGAGTTCGTCAGAATCTTCACATACGACTGGTTTCTCGTGGTAGCAAGCAACATCATGCCAGGCGATACCATCATTGTACACGTTGTTAAGTACGCTCAAACAGGACTCAGTAGTACCGTTAATGTCGAATTCTGCGTTGTCCGGTTGACGTTGTTTCTTGTGTCCGGTTTGTGACCAAGGGTTGTACCCCCAACCGTTGGGAATCTGTAATTAGAAAAAAAATCGTCAAATTTTTGGAATTTTGCCTCGTAATTAAATTAGATACCTAAATATAGGTACTGGCGACTAGAAAAGGACATTTAACATAAAGGAAAGAACACATATTTAATATTATTAAATTTTGTGTCGGTCTGTATCATGACCGCGTTTCACGCCGAATCTACTGAACAGATTGTAAAGAAATTTACGCGAATTTATGTTCCGAGGAAGGCTAGACTTTACAGGGATACTAAAGAGGTTCCCGTGGGAGAGGGGCAATATCTGTAAAATATATAATATAATAACTGTATATAAAAATGAATTGCTATATGTGTTAGTAAGCGCATAAATTCCGAGCGACTGAACCGATTTGGATTTTTTGTTGTATTATTGTCAGAAGAAGGTTCTCATGAAGAGAAAAATCGGGAAAATTACAAGGAAAATGGGAGAAACAATAATTTACTTTATCCCATACAAACTGAACGGGTGTAACAACGTTCGCCGGGACAGCTAGTAGTAAATACAAATTGGGCTACATATAACTTATTAACTCTTAGTTTTTCAATCTCAAATCAATTAAACTTAAGAGAGTGGAATAGAAAGTACTCGATCTAACCAAGAAAATCAACACATACTAAATCACCTATATTTTTTTTATTAATAACCATCAAGTTTAATGCACTTTCGGCATCTTCCATTCATTTTTTCTTAATTTTTTTTTCATCATTTCATTAATCTAAATGCTTTTATTTAGACCAACGAATTTATATTATTATTTTTCATTTGTTCACCATACATTGCCAACGGAACTTCGTCTACAGAAATATGTATCAAGCCAAATACATTATACTATTTGTTGTTTTGCTTTTTTAATAATAAAGGCGTCTTCTACAGAATAATTCTACAGAATAATGTACAGAAATAGTGTTTACATTCTATTATTTGTTGAGTTGCTTTTTTAATAATAAAGGCGGCTTATTATAAACTTTTTTATATAGAGAGACGTCACATAAAAATCTCATACCACCAAAAAAGATGGAACCGGTACTGGTAATATCATGTCGCCAAAACTTCACTGTTTCTTAACAATAATTCCTGGTTTAAATAATAATAATAAAGAGAAATGCTGAAATAGTCGATAGTCTTGCAAATTACGAGAGCCATGCAACAAGCTTTCAAAGATAAGATAACCAATAATCTTACACACGAAGTGTATCACACCAGCTCGTCTTGGCAAGACTCTATAGCATTATTTTTGACATCTAAAAGTGCTGATTGTTTCACCAAGAAAACAGGAAATTTGTATCCTTGCTGTCCTTCAAAAGCAAGTAACTTAACGCCAGTATCCCTGAATAGATATGCAGCGATACACCCAGGTAAACCACTGCCTAAGATTAGCCGAAGATATTTGTAGTTCCACAATGTGATTGGTGGCCAACCTATCCTCTGTCGAGCGCTTTTCCTATTCCGGACCATGCTGTTTTTTTTTCAGAAAACGGAAAAACACTTTTATTGCCCGACACGGGATTCAATTCCAGAGACCGTAAATAGTCCCCATGTTGATCCGGGCTCCTTTGCAGAATAGACCATCTGCCTTCCTGCCAGGCAGCTCGTAAAAGGCGAGCATAGGCTTACCGTCATTAGCACCGTGACATCTGACTAGGTGGTAAAGTTTCGCAGCGACTCGCCCGGATTGGTACCACCGCCTTACCTATTCCTGCCGCCATAACGTCATGACGTGTTCCGGTTCGGAGGGTGAGGTAGCCGGTAAACTTACTTTTGCTCGAGGCCTAACATCCCAGCCTTAGGTTGGCAACGCACCATTACCACCTTTGGTGTCTCTAGGCGGCGTGAATTTCTTACCATCAGGAAATCCGTCTGCTTGTTTGCCTTCCAATACCATAAAAAAAAAACTCCGGGTCACAAGACCACAGGCATTTTCTTTTAATGTCTACTAGAAAATATCTGTTTTCAGGTGACCATCATCACTTACTAAGAAATTTGTTTTTCTTACTATCAGGAAATCCGTCTGCTTGTTTGCCTTCCTCTAACGTAAAAAAATTACTATCTTAATTCATAACTAAATCGAACTTTTCTTGTTTTTACCTGGTTAGTAGGTGACATCTTCTCCCTGTTAGCTGACCAGAACCAACCGAAGATGTTTTTGGGTTCGAGATCCTTGCGGGATTCACAGCCTTTGAAGTCACAAAGACGTCCCGAAGTCCAGATGTAAGGAACATCATCTGTAATGGAAAAAAATTACTTTTTATTTAATGTCTTCACGTGTGTGCGGACACTTGATCTGTTTTATACTCTTCTCCAGTTCGCATTATCTTCGACATCCATTTGCAATGCACGGTGTGTTGCCTGGGGACCAAAATCTAACTTTTTTTTATTTGTTTATGATAATGGAAGGCAAACAAGCAGACTGAATTCCTGATGGTAAGAAATTCACGCCGCCTAGAGACACCAAAGGTGGTAATGGTGCATTGCCAACCTTAGGCCGGGATGTTAAGCCTCAAGCAAAAGTAAGTTTACCGGCTACCTTATCCTCCGAACCGGAACACGTCAACAGCAAGCAATGGACGTTATGGTGGCAGGAATAGGTAGGGCG
>NJDD01012387.1:91391-109583 GCA_002245505.1 Calephelis nemesis | reverse complement strand
GGAAGAGTGGGATTCTCTGGCACAAGTGTCTTCTCACTTAAAAGAGAATCCCAACCTTAGATTTAAGAAAAAAATTTTATTGAGGAAACGAAATAAACAATTTTTATTATTTATATAGAATCTTAAAGTAATACGTAAACCATGCTTTTTTTTCAAAAGTGAAGTTAATTTGATTCTGACATTGATACTTGACATTTGAGAAGACGGGATTGCCAATAAAATAATTCTTAAATTATCTATGATTAAATTTGTGTAAAAAATAGAAACTAACAGGTTTCCATTTTAAAAATATTCGATAATTTAGCTATACAGAGAGGGTGGGAAAATTGTTCCCTTTGCCCGTTTAAGGGTTAACAACTAACAAACATAATATAACATTATTATATTATATTGTTATTGTTATTATTATTGTTATTGGGTTTTTCCAATTTTCTAATGAAAGAAAATGTTGCTCGGGATAGGATATGTGCCCGGTTGGCGATAGGCTTGCCACCTATCACATTATGGGACTTAGTATCTTCGGCTAGTCGTGGGTGCCTTGGTTGTGCCTCTGCCTACCTCTTCGGGGATATGTGCATGAAGATACTAGTAATATTAAAAATTGATTCAGTAAGTAGAATGTTTTATGAAATATGTTTTACACAATTCTATTCCTTAATTTGTAGTAAAATTCCGCTGTTAATACATGTAATGTTTAACGTTTAGTTCACAAGCTTTAAGTATTTTAAATATTAAGCTCATGTCATTTTCAACATTGAAATCCAATAGAATTGGATGATATTATCCAGAATGTCTGCAGTCGGCGCGAGGCTCAGGTGTGCGACACATTCCGACGGATATTAGACTGTCATGGCTCATTGACACTGTACGGTTGTGAATGAAATATTAATGGTTAATTTGGTAACGAAATGGATGGAGATTGATTAACCTGAGTTTTTAGTGTCTTTTTTTAATATTGACCGTATTTTTTAAAGCAGATATTGTAATAATGATGTTTGCGAAATCAAAATCTGTGTTTGTTTTAGCAAATAAGAAGTTTGTGTTAAAATCCTTTTATACAGGGCACAATGCGCACAACACTTTAAAATTCAGACATATTTTATTCACGTAGGTCTATCCAAATATTCTTTTGACGCGTTTAGTACCTTAAAGTACCTTAGTTCTAAAAATATTCTGAAATCTTATAACACAAGTTAAATTTAATATATTAAAAAAACATTAAACACCAAGTCTTTAATATGCTCGGGAAGTTTCTTGTAAATATGTATACATTGGCCCATGTAAAAATAACTTAAAACAAATTTATATTTTTGTGGACTTATAATATGTTTATACTTTACTACCTAGTATTCGGTATGACGAACTTTGGGTCCTATCCCAAATACTTTGGTCATGGAAAGACGAAGACAAATAAGCGTTTTACGTTTATGATCCGATTAAAATAAATTGTACTTATAACGCGTAAAACTAAAATCAGTGAAATATGCCACATTCAAAGAAGTCTGAAACTAATGGGAAATCGGAATATTGAATAAAATTGCCGATTTAAGAACGGTCATCGATGTATAAAACTGCTACTAACTAAATAACATTAAGAAAGTTTTACGCTATAATTTATTTAAGTCACACATTTTTTCTTTAAATTGTACCAAATTTTGGAGTGAAAAGCATGAAAAAAAGCAATTCAAAAGCATGAAAGATATTGAATGAATTTTGAGTTGATTATCAAGAGAGGACGCAGTCGGCGCGAAGTTCCAGCGTGCTACACATTCCAGAATATATTAGACTGTCGGTCGTGACTCGGCATTTTAGGGTTGTGAATAAACAAGTCATAAAACTATATTATATTATTCAAAGAGATTGCAGTCGTCGCGCTTCTCCGGTGTATTACACATACCGGCGAATATTAGGCTGTCGTGGACCGGCGTTTTAGGGTTACTTATAAACTGATGTAAAACAATACCTACTACAATATATGATTATGATATATATAAATATTTGTAACTGTTTCGCCATATCGCAACAATTTTGTGTGCCCAATAAGGCCTGGTTTACACGTACCACAACTATTATTCCATAACTGCATAATGTAGACGGGCGTCATTTTATATTGAAAACGAAAAAAAGTCTTCTTTACATGGAATATGTTTTACCGTCATTATCGACCGATAATATTACAACTAGCATCGACACAGCAACGTTCGATCGATTCAACGACAGAGTTCCAGTCAAAGCATTACTGTTTAAATTATGTACTTAATTAATAATGTGTAATAACAATTGAAATTATTGATTATGTGTAATAACAACTCTATATGGATATCGTTAAAATACATTCGGATTTCCGAAGCTTGACGAATATAGCCGAAGTGCATAATTTAAATACTACTGTATCTCTAAGAAACCAATGGTGAGCGGAGACGTCATCGTCGCTACCTTTACTCACTAGCGACAACGACAACATTCATATTTTGACGGTACCACAAAACTGTATAGATAATATTTACATAGACTGCTTAACGACTTTTGTCGCTGGGACGTGGTTTTATAGTGGTGCGTGTGAAATATCACTAAGGGTGTC
Organism: Calephelis nemesis; assembly: GCA_002245505.1. Classification (NCBI taxonomy): domain Eukaryota; kingdom Metazoa; phylum Arthropoda; class Insecta; order Lepidoptera; family Riodinidae; genus Calephelis; species Calephelis nemesis. Next base: position 107,002 of record NJDD01012387.1, on the reverse strand, counting down.
TATGCGTTGACACACCTATTCCAATAATATTGCTTTGAGGTGTCGCAGTAAAGCCCGTGAGTTAATTAACTCGTGAAATTGATATAGGGCGTGTATACTCAGCTTTAATAATGCTTAATTTGATTCCATTGATCGGATCTGTCAATAGCTGGTATGAGATAAAACCATAATTAATCCTGTTTGTGTAAATTGGACGCTCGAATGCTCCATTTTGCATTAGATTTACACTTGACACGTCAATATCAATTTCTGTAATATTCGAAGGCATCTTTCAAATTTGCGTGATGAACATTTAGATTTCTGGCGTGATGAACATTTAGATTTCTGTATTTCCGGGTCTGGGCGTTTATTAAATTTATTCTGGTATTTTTAAATATTTCTATGTATAACAATCGTTGACTAAATCTCATAACACAAGCATATAATTTGTTTACTTTGTGGTTAGATTCAATTTATGTAACTTGTCCGGTGATATTTATTATTTATTTATAAATTGTTATTACACTTAAAATGTGTACTTTTGTACCTATTATGTGAGACTTAAGGAAACAAACAAAAGTGTCTCCTGAAATCCTGGCCTATAGACACCAAAGATGTTACAGGTGCGTCGTAAATTATAATTAATCTTGAGGCGGGCCGGTTTATTAAAACACCTAAACGATTATAAAACGTTGTATAAAGATAACACAATGATTTTTTTTAATGAAATCAATTTATGAAGTCTTAACATATGAAACACGCAATATATATGTTTAAATTATCGGTTCAGTATCTTAATTGTTCAAATTTCAATAGTTTTTTAGCATTTTGACCATATTTTTTTAAGGAGATTCATATTTATTCTAAAAAAAAACCTCGGCGGGCCGGATTGAATCTTCTCAAGGGCCGGATCCGGCCCGCGGGCCGTAATTTGCCCACCCCTGCTATAGATGCTTAGGTCGGAATATTTACATACTCTGCCTTTTATAAAAGATCCTTTTCAATATCAATTTCTCTTTATGATTCATTTAAGTTCCTACATACATTCCACTGAATCTCCTTGTCATCCTGTTATTCTGCTTTTTACTCTTAATCATTCATTATCCGTGATGTTAGCTTTGGAATGCTTTAATTGACAAAATTTGTGTCAGTGAAATATTACATGTGTTATAAAACTACTAAAAATCTCTATCCTCACAAATTGATTTGTAATTGAATTGTTAAAATAATTGTTGATTTTTAAAAACCATTATCTGTTTATTCTTTATATTTTTATATATTTACTAGCCAACCCGGCGAACTGCAATAGTTTGTATATTTTAGAGCATTGTTTTAGTCATTTTTCTTGCAATTTTCCGGATATTTCTCTTCACAAGAAACTACTGCTGATAATGACATACACAGTGGTATGGATAAATGGGAGGAATCTCTGTCGCTGGAGATAAGCATGCCATTGTATTATTGTGCTATATTATCTTTCTGTTTATGTTTATCGATGACTTTTTGGGTATAATAAAGATATTATTATTAAACTGCAAACACTCTCTCACAAAAATGAAACTGAAAACTAAATAAACAAAGACGACCTTATCACTAATTCAGAAATTTCTACCAGGCACCCTTCAAATCTTAAAACTTGAAAAATAAGAAATGCATATTACACTAAATGAAAAAAAATAGTTTAATTCAAAAATAAAATAAAATTTATTTTAGTTTCAAGAAAGGTCGAATCAATATTGAAACCGAATAAAAACGGTATTAATTTAAATTCAAATTCGAAATTTAAAAGTAATTCTATCACCGTGTTATGATATTATTTTCTATGTGTTGATTCGGGCTCCTTTGCTTTTGCCTTTCTGCCAAGCTGCTTGTAAAAGGCGAGCATAGGCTTACCGTCACTAACACCGTGATATCTGACTAGGTGGTAGTTTCGTAGCGACTCGCCCGTATTGGTACCACCGCCTTACCTATTCCTGCCGCCATAACGTCAGAGCTTGCTGTTAACGTATTTCGGTTTATTGAAAAAGGTAGGTAACCGGTAAACTTACTTTTGCTCGAGGCTTAATACCCTGGCCTCAGGTTGCCTACGCACCATTATAACCTTTGGTGTCTATCAGCAGCGTGAATTTCTTACCATCAGGAAATCCGTCTGCTTGTTTGCCTTCCAATATCATAAAACGAAAATCGTAAAACCTTTTTAAATCGAAATCGTTTTAAAGGGGTTTCAATATTTTAAATCGCCTGATATTGAACTCATATCACGTTCCACAGCGGAATCCAATATATATTGAGAAGTACCTATCTGGTGTGCCATTTTGTTTTTTGATACAAACTGACAAATAGTTATTAATGTTTTTAATATATCTATTAGTTATTGTATTTTGGAGTAAAATAGACATTGGAGAAAAAATAAGAAGAACGTAAGTATCTTCACGCCCATATCCCCGAAGAGATTAGCAGAGGCACAAGCAGGGCACCTACGAAGTCTGCTTGTCGCGTAAATAATTAAGTTTTACAAATGAATAAAATGGTCAATGTAAACTGATACCGTCTTGTTAAACACAGAGTAAAGTACTCCAAGGTTCAACCTAGTATTATAGTCTTTATTACAATGTGATACAGATTACAATATCAATTTAATTTTACTCGTAAGTTAGTCCATGTTTATTAACAAGACGTGTTTATTATTTTCTCATATGGTATTAATTTTCCATCTCAGTGGGGAAAACAATAATTTACAAACCATTGTCTAACGTATTCAAGTTTTTTGTGTAAATAACTATAAAAAAAATTGTGTGTACTTATGTACACGCGTTAGAAGTTATACTTCTTCGGCGTAATAAGATAAAAAAACTTTTTAAAATTTTTATCTTTTGCCTTATTTTACATTTGTAGACAAAATGACACTAACCATAGACAAAAAGTATTTAATACATTAAAAGTTTTATTATAATGCATTATTTAGTTAAATAAAGTTTATTTAATATTTAATAAAAATATCACAAAAAACTAAAATGTTATCTATAGCTAACTTCATCATGTCGGTTTTTCGTGACGGTGTGCGCGTGCATCGTAAAAATTTACCCTCATCATTTTTTCCTAACGCGTCAAAAGAAGTATAACTTCAATAAACTTAGGTTTACATTTCAAAAATTTTGTTTAGAAGATAAAGTCTTTGCCCTAATGATGCTGTCACATGCGACACCGATAGGCTATTTATAAAGTAATGAATTATAAGTGATACGTAAAACAGTACAAGTGTTTCTTAATTAAAAATTTGAAATAAAATTTTGATACCGTGAAATCAAATACACAAACTGTGAAATATATGTAAAAAAATCGTCTAAGTACACAACAAATTAATGAATTTGTTTGATTTCTTTGGGACTCCGTCATCTATCTACTTACACTTCACATCCAGACTTGTCGACAATAGGACCGCCCCGAAAATACATTTTTTTAAAATACATATATTAAAATTATTTTACAGATGTCTGAGAAATGGAATCACATACTTACTGAAAACAATATAAGCGTCGAACATATACATCCTTCTTTTTTGTAGTCATTTATAAGCGACTCACTCGAAATGTAAAAAATTTGTCGTCGCTTGACATATTCTGTGAATGAAACATACTGGGTCAAGTTTCAACTCATTCACTTCGTGGAGCCAAATCTGAACAACGTATTGTGTCCGAATTTCGGTATGGACGTATAGTTCACTAGCATAAGGTATGCCACATATATTCGGAATTTGACTACGGAATTTCGTTTTGAAATCTATAGTATTATAATGAAAAAAAATTAAAAAAAAAAGTATCTTTACGCCCATATCCCCGAAGAGGTAGGCAGAGGCAAAACCAGGGCACCCACGACTAGCCGAAGACACCAAATTTTCTTTTTGTTGCCCGACCCGGGATTTCGAACCCGGGACCTCATGCAGTCAAGTCCAACACCTGAACCGCTAGACCACAGAGGCGATAATAATGAATAGTAACAATATAAAGGTATGTTTATATTTTTAAGAGCACCATTAAACAGTATCTCGCTAAATATTGTTCCATACTTTAGGGTTGCCTGGAAGAGATCGCTGCCTTGGCGATAAGGCCGCCTCTGTGTATCTTCTTAGTTTAAGTTATTTTAATGTATTTGTAATTTATTTGTATTTGGTTCACAATAAAGAGTTATTGTATTGTATTGTGTTGTATTGTATTGTATTTAAAAATAGTAACCTAAGTTTTTTAACGTCCGTATCTCTGAAGTCATAGCTGGAGATGCACCAGGCAACCTTGACTAACCGAAGATTCTAAGTCCCACAATATGATACGTGACAAGCCAAGCTAAGTTTGCGAAAGCCAAGTATTTATCCAATCGCCGGCCAAGTTTTTTTTATTAGAAAATTTCCCCCGTGTTGGTCTGGGTCCGCTGAGTAGAATAGACCACCTATTTCTCAGTCATTCAGCTCGTTAGAGGCGGACACTGGTTAAAATTAGGTCGTCACTAACAAGACCATTGGATGTATCGTGCTGTGCAGTGCAACTTGCCCGGGTAAGGATCCACCGTCTTACGTATACCATAATGACTATCGTATTCCAATCCGGCGGGTAGGGTAGTCGGTAGTCTTGCAAAATAGGTCTTACATCCTAGACATAGGATAGCGACGCACCGGTATTAAGGTAACATCTATGGAAAAAAAGCTATTGGTTGGCTATACCTAGGATTCGAGTTCGAGCTCTCTTGAACTTATATCCAACACCAGACCATTAGACCACAGAGGACAATGAATCCACAGGTGACTCTACCATATTTTTGTTGTCGCAAAGTGTCTGTAGTCACGTTTGCAAGACATTAATAATGTAACCACAAAGCCTTGAAATGCAAATATAAGCCGGATAATTCATTATACGGGTAATGTTTAGAAGTTACCTTATTTTATGGCTCAAGAAGCACCTTAATAAGGCTTAGGGCTGAATAATACCCGCTACGTGTTTATTGTCGAGGGAAAGTTATGTTATAAACTGTAAAATTGAAACACTCTTCCTCTTCTATACTATCTATACTAATATTATGAAGAGGAAATTTTTAATTTTTTATTTGTTTGAAATGAATAGGGTCCGAAACTACTGGACCGATTTTAAAATTTCTTTCTCCTTTACATTGCTACATTATCCCTGAGTGACATAGGCTTTGTTAAATCAAAATTGGTACAGTAGAAGCCAAGCTACGCAGGCAAAGCCGCGTGAAACGCTAATTTTTAACAACTTTCATACAAGATTTTTTTTTAACTTTTGAAAGTTCTAACTGTCCTGATAAATTTTAGCGTGTCCGTATTCGTATTGATGAACAATTTTTCTGTCCATTATTTTAGTTAATTTTAACGTAATGTAACTATGTTTAAATTGTTGAATCATTTCCTGTTGACTGTTTTTAGTTAACTTTAGCGTATTTTTTTTTATGTGATAGGAAGGCAAACAAGCAGACGTATTTCCTGATGATAAGAAATTCACGCCACCTAGAGACACCAAAGATGGTAATGGTGCGTTGCCAACCTGAGGTCAGGACGTTAGGCCTCGAGCAAAAGTACTCCGAACCGGAACACGTCATGACGTTATGGCGGCAGGAATAGGTAGGCGGTGGTACCAATCCGGGCGAGTCGCTGCGAAACTACCGCCTAGTCAAATGTCACGGTGTTAGTGACGGTAAGCCTATGCTCGCCTTTTACGAGCTGCTTTGCAAGGAAAGCAGATGGTCTATTCTGCAAAGGAGCCCGGAACAACACGGGGAGAAAGTATCTGTATTATAGCTGTATTATATCTGTATTATACTGTATTATATCTGTATTATAGTAATATCTGTATTATAGCTGTTGCTTAATTTTCGGGGAGGCAAAGAATCTGAGTCCATACAGCCACGTCTTCCGTATTAATTAATCTTTTTCTTAGTATATATTTTCATTTATTTTCATCAAAAATCTTTTATCAAAGTCAGTAGTGTAGAATAGTCTTGTCAGGGTCTTGAATAAAGCGGTGGCCTTTGTGAGATTCATTTTGTGAGATTTGGCGGCAGCAAGTTCATTCTTTATTTCAGTCATTTGTCACTATTTACAATTTACTCATCTAGCGATATTTGGCGGCAGCAAGGAATTACATACTAATTTCTTCATGATTATTTCATTTGCACATTTTCACTGAACAAAATAGTAGGAAATGCTACCAAAATTGACTAATTTCACTTAATATAAACATGAAATTTAATATTTATAAAAAAGTTACGACCATCTTAATTCACGATGGCGTCAAACTCCCAATATCTATATTAATTTTAATAAATAATTCCCTAGTGACTATTGTACGAGCTCAGCACGTACATTTATGATATGCTTAAGCATAGTGCAGCTTCAGCAGGTTTTCACTGTGCGGCTGCAAGCTGCGGCTCGCATCATTACCAAAAATATAATCAGTTCGTATCAGACTCTCGCGTCAGGCGGACTCAGTATCAAATCATTATCTCTCTCTATTCTCACTTTCTGCTCTCTCTCCGTTGTGCCAGGTGAATAAAAGTGCCACATTTAGTTTATCGACATTCAATGAGTGTTGGGAGTTTCATTCTATTGAAATTGGTTTAGTTTTAATAGTATGAACGAGTTTGATAGTTTTCCAATAGAATGTGTACAAAGTTTCTGTTGTACCGGTAAACGGTATGAACCATGAATAACTGCAATGAACAGTAGTTGGCATATATAAAGTATTGTATATCGCAACATTATTATTATCATATAAAATTTTGCCAAGACGAGACCGGCTCACTTAATCAAAAAGTTATCAAATGCCAAGCTTCTAACTCTACATGCCCTAAGTTCACAAACTTAACAGCTTAGTTAATTATTTTCATATGCCGCTTAATTACAACTATAAATATGTGTAAAGCAATTGTTGTAGGTAATAGATAAGTAGTTCATTAACTAGGATTTATTTTTTTAGATTACGATCATATGATAATCGCGTTTCGCTTCGCTGTACCCATTTTAGTGGGACTAGACATATATGTATTTATATACATATACTAGCCGACCCAGCAAATTTCGTATCGCTTGACATTAATGCTTAGACAGTAGCGCAGACTGTCGGATCCGATGTGAAACATTCTAAAATCAACAACTACTATTATTAAAAAAATAATTAAAAAAAACATTTTCCAGTGGACCAAATTGTGAATCTAAACCATTCTCGAATTCCCTAGAATACGCACAAAAACTTTCATCGACATCGGTCCAGCCGTCTAGAAGGAGTTCAGTGACATACACACTCACAGAAGAATTATATATATAAAGATGTATTTACATACATATAAATACATAGTACCTGGATGACCTGGTTTTTTTTTGTTTTTTTATAAATTGTGTTTTTTGGAAATTATATTTAAGTACGAAAATTAAAAAAGTCTAACCTCAAAGCAAACAATCATTGACTTCGTTACTTAACAACAACAATAAAACACGAATATGACATTTTCTAAAAATGATTCCTAGCTACATCGATTTATCGCCTCCGAAACCCCCTATATACTAAATTTCATGAAAATCGTTGGAGCCGATTCCGAGATTCCAATTATATATATACGAGTATATACAAGAATTGCTTGTTTAAAGGTATAAGATATGTCTAAAAGTAATAAAACTGTACCGAAACACAAACAGTTACGACTTAACAGCCAAACCCAGGAAAAAGACAATAAGTTAATAAAACCTATGAAATTTTATAAGTTCATTTTATTTGCTTTATTGTATTTAAATTTAAATATCATAATTTGACCGTCTCGTTGGTCGAGTGGCTAGCGTATACGCCTAACTACATTAACTTACCGCGAGGTTCGGGTTCGATTCCCGACGGGTGCAGACATTTGTGTGATGAACATTTAGATGTCTGCATTTCCGGGTCTGGGTGTTTATTTAATTTATTCTGGTATCTATTTAAGTATTTCTATGTATTGGTATCGTTGACTAACACCCATAACACAAGCATATAATTTGCTTACTTTGGGGTTAGATTTAATTTGTGTAACTTGTCCAGTAATGTTTATTTATTTATTTATGTTTATATGAAGCAAAAAAAAAAGTCACATTTAACAAACTTAGTACAACTAACAGTAGACGTACAATCTGGTGTGTATTTGATAAAGTGCTTACGATTAGCGAATTTAACTTTTTGAACAACAGTTAACGAGTTAACTTTTGGGTTAACGTTGGCTACCCTTGTAAATTGACGTTGTTTCCAGTTCTTGTTTAAACACAAACTAGTTATATTTAACTGCATTCATCATGAGTAACTAACCATACATTATCAACCGTAGCTGACATCTTCGCCGCAGGACTGCGACGCACCTGTAACATCTATGGTGTTTACATGTGCATGTTCGCTGACCTATCTCATAAAAATAGTTTTAAAAAACCCCTTTATCTGTTTATAAATTCGTCCCATATGAAATCATTGATCAACATTAATAAAATATCATTTTAAGGAACGGAAGGTTAATCATTAGCGTATTTGTACTCGTAGCATATACAATTGGAAATCCTCTCATAGTTTGTGCCAAGGAAGCATTAAATCTTACCAAAGTTTGAAAGTGAAGAAAAGCTTAATCCCGGGACTTTAAGTTTGATAGTCCCCAGATGTTCCTTTTTTATCAAGATCAGAAAATCGATGAGCACGACTTAAACTTACTTAGTCAGGAAATGTTTATTATGGAAGGACGAGCTCTATTGCTTACCTACAACATATTCGAAACATTTTTCTGGGAATACTGAAATGTTGTCACTTTTTAACAGAGTCCAGTAAAGGAGATAAATAAATAAATAAATATCTCAGGACAAGCTACACAAATTGAACCTAATCCCAAAGTAAGCAAATTATTTGCTTGTGTTATGGGTGTTAGTCAACGATACTAATACATAGAAATACTTAAATATATACCAGAATAAATTTAATAAACACCCAGACCCGGAAATGCAGACGTCTAAATGTTCATCACACAAATGCCTGCCCCCGTCGGGAAGATTTCTGAAGGCCAACTACTTTGTTTTCAAACTTTTTAGTGCGCCATCTGTGATCTTTTAACGTTATCATCAATATATTTGTTTGTGTGTGTCAAATGCACGGTAGTGTGGGTAATGCTTTATTTATTGATTTAATGTACTTTATAAGAATTACTTTTAAAAAACAATAGCGTTTTGCACTTATCCTACACATAAACTGTAAGTGTGCCAAATTTCGTACTCCTCCGTTCGCTCAATTTTCGTAAAAAGGGGTCCAAAGTTTCACGTATTAATATATATAGATTATAGATGCCTGTCCTTAATCGGAAATACTACTTCGAACAACGAGATATTTATTTATCTAACGGGAAACATTCGCAAACTCAATCAAGTACTAACATTAACCAAATCCAATTACCCAGAAACATACCAGGAACAACACTTTGACAAACATAAAATGTTATCGTAAGGCAACACACAATGTGAGAAGTGGGATTGACATGGGACGATCTGATAAGGTTTCTCTCGTGGATGACTGACTGTAGGACATAATATTATATCCGTCACATATCGTATACTTTCTGTCCTTGTTCTCAGTGAAGTTTTGTATTGCGACAACAAACAAATTGCTTTTTTGATTGCATGTTGACCTAATCGAAATGGTTTATTATGAAGGTTTTATCGAAATGTATTGAAAATTTGTTATTTATACTTATTGAATAAATATTTGCTTCCTATTTCATAATCTATTGAAGATAGTAAAATCCTGTGCAGCAGTTCAAATTTAGCCTGCCTTTCAACAAATCTTTGTTTCTATTTCACCCCAACTTCAGTGCCCGCGATTGTAGTGTTCTGTTGTGAAGAATAGAGAAGTAGTTAACTTGCACACTAGGCTGACTAAGATAGCAACGGATTAGTATTATCTTTATTGTTATCTTTCAACATTAAAATGTTATAAACTCTCCTAAAAGTACACGCACAATATGTCACTTGTTCACTTTAACTAAACAAACTGAGCACCAAATATAACTAATTTTACTCAGTAGGAACTGGTCACTCAATAAATATAAAAAAAGGTGTGTGTGCGATTCATACTCGATAGAAGTAAAACTTCAGTACATCGACAAAAGAATGAGATGAATATATATTTGTGTCTCTTACCTGTCGATTTTCCGTTGCACCCGTTTTGAAATCACAACGATTCTAAATAAGTTTTATTTGAAAAATGCGTCTGTTGTTTTTCAAGATTCTGCAAAAAATCTCCAGTTATTTTTGAAGTTATACTTCTTTTGGCGAGTTAGAAAAAAATGATGAGGGTAATTTTTTACGATGCGCGCGCACACCGTCACGAAAAACCGACATGATGAAGTTAGCTATAGATAACATTTTAGTTTTTATTAAATATTAAATAAACTTTATTTAACTAAATAATACATTATAATAAAACCTTTAATGTATTAAATACCTTTTTTCTATGGTTAGTGTCATTTTGTCTACAAATGTAAAATAAGGCAAAAGATAAAATTTTTAAAAAGATTTTTATCTTATTACGCCGAAGAAGTATAACTTCTAACGCGTGTACATAAGTAGGTACACACACATTTTTTTTAAATAAAGTTTTTTAAGTATTTAACCCATATCCTATTAATATTATAAATGCGAAAGTTTGTATGTATGGATGTATGGATGTTTGTTACTCTTTCACGCAAAAACTACAAAGCCGATTACGATGAAATTTGGTATGTAGGTAGCTGAAGACCCAGAATAACATATAGGCTACTTTTTATCCCGGAGTTCCCGCGGGATTGGGACTTACGCGGGTGAAACCGCGGGGCGCAGCTAGTGTTTAATACATGGTTAAAATTATGTACCTACCTAGTGATTGACTGGTAATCCATAATCAAATGAATTTTCATAAACTAACCTACTTACCTACCTACTTAATGACTACAGTTAAAATACATTAAGTTGTAAGGAATTAACACAAATGAGCTTTTCGTCTCAGTTATTTCCATTGGGAAAGTTGTTTTAGTTGTTTTTTAACTGAAAACGTTTTCAATTTACTGTAACACGGGAAATGTATTTCACTTTGTTCAAAGTATCTTTTACACAATCTATTCGATCAAACGGTTGAAGAAGAACTCAACACAAGATATCTGACCTGAAACCATCGCTTGTAGATTCTTTGTGATGCTCTTTTTATTCAATGAACTGTAAATGCAAGTGCATAATTAAGGTCCATATCGTATCTGTGGTCTAGCGGTCCGGGTGTTGGTCTTGACTGCATGAGGTCCCGGGTTCGAATCCCGGGTTGGCCAACAAGAAGAAAATTGGATTTTTCCAAATTTCTAATAAAAAAATGTTGGTCGGGATTGGAAATGTGCCTGGTTGGCGATAGGGTTGCAACCTATCACATTGTGGAACTTAGTGTCTTCGGCTAGTCGTGGGTGCCCTGGTTTTGCCTCTGCCTACCTCTTCGGGGATATGGGCGTGAATATACTTTACTTTACTTTCTTCATAATTAAAGATTGCACACATTTGGACGTGCCCCGTCCTGATGTCACTAAAACCGTGACATCTGACTAGGTTAAATTTCGCAGCGACTGAACCGGATTGGTACCACCGCCTTCTTTTTTTATGATATTGGAAGGCAAACAAGCAGATGGCTTTCCTGGTGGTAAGAAATTCACGCCGCCTATAGGAGATCCGCTTTCTTTTTTGCCTTCCAATATCATAAAAAAACCCTTTCAAATACGAACGAAACTGCTGATAATCGACAACAATAAAATGATAGGTATTTAGGTATTGCTGTGAAAAGTTCGGTTATTTTTTTACATAAAACTTTTCGTTAAAAATGACCACATTGACATTTACGAAAATGTCTTCGAGGAAAAAGGATGAGGTGTTAAACAACTGTTCCAAAAATAACAGAGAGATGATAAATGTGGTTGATAAAAGTATTTTCGACAAAATTCGGGTTAGTTTTTTGGACAATTCTATAAGGATAAAACGACGATCAACGTTTCCTTTTCAATACTCGATAAAATTGTTTCGCCTTATAAACCGTAGATAAAGAAAGTTAGTTAGTTAGTACCAGGTTCTTTTAAAATTAGTTAACGATATTTTAACTGGGGACTCGGAATACGTACCTAATAAATATAAATAAAATAAAACGTAATAAAGTCAATCAAAGTAATTAAAATATAAACATTGCAAGTATCTTTACGCCTATATCCTCGAAGAGGTAGGCAGAGGCACCATCAGGACACCCACGACTAGCCGAAGACACTAAGTCCCACAATGTAATATATCCAATCCCGAGCAACGTTTCTTATAAGAAAATTGCAAAAATCAAATTTTCTTTTTGTTGCCCGATTCGGGAATCGAACCCGGGACCTCATGCAGTCAAGTTCGACAACTAAACTGCTAGACCACTAAAAAAAATTACTGGTTACTGGTGATTTTGCTGTGCACAAACTAAACTTGTTTTAGATGCACGCTATCTTATTCAAATAAATGAAAAACAAAAGAGATGGAACATTTTAGACATGTAAGATTAGTCCGGACATGACAGTGTGGTATTTAATTCATGTCTTTCGAGTAATAGATTAAACGTCATCAGAAATATCGTGTAGAAACTACTGTGACAGCATTACATTTTTATTTATTTAATTTAATTGATTTTATCTCTTTCTATTACTTAAGTTGAAAGAATCGCCTCTGTGGTCTAGAGGTCCGCGTGATGGACTTGACCGCATGAGGTCTCGGGTTCGAATCCCGGGTCGGCCAACAAAAACAAAAATTGGATTTTTCCAATTTCCTAATAAAAAAAATGTTGGTCGGGATTGGAAATGTGCCCGGTTGGCGATAGGCTTGCCACCTATTATCACATTGTGGGACTTAGTATCTTCGGCTAGTCGTGAGTGCCTTGGTTGTGCCTGTGCCTACCTCTTCGAGGATATGGGTGTGAAGATACTTACTTACTTTTTATATCTTAAAAAAAATAAAAAAACAATAAACCCCCAACAAAACTTGCCTGTAATTTAACCAAGAATAATCTCGATCACGTCAGCTTACAAACAAACAATCTGGCACATAACTGGGCACATGTCCATTCCCGGGCAACATTTTTTTATCAGGAAATTAGAAAAACCCAAATTTTTTTTTGTTGCTCGACCCGGGATATGAACCCGGGGACCTCATGCAGTCAAGTTCAAGTAATGAACCGCTAGACCACAGAGGCTACTTGTGTTTTTAAGATTATCACATCTTTAAGTAAAATTGATGATTGGTCAGTTTCAAGAATAGATTAAAAATTTGATATCTATATTGAATTATTAATCCTCTTGGGATCAAAAAAGCTTAGTTGACCCTCCATAAAGCAATAAATTCCCCGAGAAACCTCTTGGGAGGTTAGCCACTAAAGATGCTTTGTTGGGTTTTGATAAAATTGAAGGCTGATTCGTTTTTTCACCAATAAAAATAAGAGGTATATAAATGATATAATATATATATAAATGTTCGTTCAACTTCTATATTTTTTACTAGCAGTTTCAAGCAGCTTCGGCTGCGTAACTTGGTGTCTACTCTACCGATTTGGATGAAACAAAGCCTATGTCACTCGTGGATAATGTAGCTTTCTTTTTATTTCTCTTTTAAATTTTTATTTAAAAGAGTATACTTATGAAGTGGTGATATTGCCACCAAGTCTTGATGATAAAGTCAGAGAAATTTGATAGTAATATGCATTTTTATATACTTAGGTGACAATAATGTCATCGAAGTAGCTCCGGTCGGGTCCGGAAAATCCATTTACTCACAGAAACAAAAACATTTATCTTTGGAGCTGTTTGAGAAGGAAGGGTACAAGAAAAAAAGGTATCCATTGATATTTTAACTGTTCTGTTAAAAAAAGACAATTATGTTATTAACATAATTGAGCTCAGTAAAACTCCAAAAACCGACTCCAACTATTTCATTGTTTACCACAATTTAAAAACTCCCCGTGTTCGTCCGGGCTTCTTTGTAGAATAGACCATCTGCCTTCCTGCAAGGCAGCTTGTTAAAGGCGAGCATAGGCTTACCGTCACTAACACCGTGACATCTGATTAGTTGGTAGAGTTGCGCAGCGACTCATCCGGATTTGTACCGCCACCTTACCTATTCCTGTAACCATAACGTCATGACGTATTCTGGTTTGGAGGGTAAGGTAGCCGGTAAACTTACTTTTGCTCGAGGCCTAACATCCTGGCCCCAGGTTGGCATCGCACCATTACCACCTTAGGTGTCTCTAGGCGGTGTTAATTTCTCACCATCAGGAAATCCGTCTGCTTGTTTTCTTCCAATGTAAAAAAAAATCTCAATATAACAAATGTTTCCAATATGTTTCCACCTACAGTACTACTATTTAAATTATGCACACTTTTATTTTTAAAGTGGCTGACCTAATCTAAATTTAAGCGAAATGATTAATTATGTGTAATAACAACTCTATATAGATATCCTTAAAATATATTCGGATTTCCGAAGCGTGACGAATATAGCCGAAGCGCATAATTAAAATGGTACTGCTGTAAATATACCAATATGGGTATACCTCGGATTCATGACAAATCTTTCTTAAAAAGAGCTATCAAAATCGGTTTAACATCGCTTACCAAACTTACAAAAAAAATTTTAATAGGTACATGCAGCTGAATTGATCTCCTCCTCCTTTCTCCCAACCGAATCCGGTTAAAAAATAATTCCAAATTGACGACACTAAATAAAAAATACAACAGCTGATATAGGCCCTTTCTAATGTAGTCGAAATGTTTTATATAATGAGTTTCTCCATATGTAATAAGCGCCTTTTTATACTTATGTTAGATTTTTTACTTGAACTTTACGTAGAATCAGCGCCTTTTGTGAGTTTTATAATAGCGTTGCCTGATTGGTCATAGAAAAACAAAGTATGTAGAATGTATATATTAATAGGTGAAACAAAAACTTTGGACCCCTTTTTACGAAAATTGCGAAAATTTTACGAAATATTTGTTTGTGTGTGTCAAACGCATGGTAGTGTGGGGTAATGTTTTATTTATTGATTTAACGTACTTTATAAGCATTATTTTTGAAAAATATTAGCATTTTGCACTTCTCCTACACATAAACTATAAGTATGCTAAATTTTGTGCTCCTGCATCTGCGCAATTTTCGTAAAAAGGGGTCCAAAGTTTTGGCATCACGTATTAATATATAGATTTAATAGGGGTTAAGATGGCTCTGACGGCTCAGACAGATTATGTATAAAAAAATCACTGCAATATGTATAGTCATGGCTCTGTCGATACTGATAACTTTGGCATCACGTATTAATATATAGATAGTTCTTTCAATCCCGCTTAAAAGGCTTAAAACTCCATTTTCAGATTTGCAATGCACTTTTAAAATGTTTGTATTCATGCTATCAAAGTGAAATTTCAATGTTTAATAAAATAATCTCCCCAGCCAACTAGTTTATATAATTACCTAGTCTTGCCATAAATATTGTAATAAAGAAAAAAAATATTTTTTTAACTGCAAATAACATATATTACTTTTACAGTGTGTTAGTTTAATA
>NJDD01012387.1:58657-74326 GCA_002245505.1 Calephelis nemesis | reverse complement strand
GTCTAGACCCCGTGTTGGTCCGGGCTCCTTTGTAGAATAGACCATCTGCCTTCCTGTGCCAGGCAGCTCGTAAAAGGCGGGCATAAACCGTGTCACTAACACCGTGACATCTGACTAGGTGGTAGAGTTTCGTAGCGACTAACCCGGATTGGTACCACAGTCTCACCTATTCCTGCCGCCATAACGTCATGACGTGTTCCGGTTCGGAGGGTGAGGTAGCCGGTAAACTTACTTTTGCTCAAGGCCTAATTATTATATAAAATATAAAAATATTTCATAGGCATTAAGGCAATTTAAAAAATGTATAATTGTGTATGATTAACTTCAAAATGTATCTAGCATTTGAACATTTAATAAGTGCTAGATATTTTGAGATTTCGGAAGGTTTAATACAGATATTTTAAAATACAACATAATTCCAAAAAAGCCTTATCATTTAACATATTTGCTGGAGTTTTTTGCTGGAGAAATCATATCAATGGACTTAAAAAAGGTGGGAGGACTTACACAAAATGTATGTTTTAAACATCCACATAATTCAATGTTTTTTCACCTGAAAAACATTCAGTGTTTGACAGATACTAAGCTTAACGAATCGGAAATTTGATTTTGCACAAAGTTCGCCCATTCATTCAATTCTAAAAATAGCCGAAATAACTGCAAATTATTTTATGGAATTGAATAATATTGTTCACAGACGCGTAACTAAACCAATTTATCAGCGACGGGAACTCAGTTCCTGAGCTTCCAATAAATCGGGTGTTTCTAATTCAACACCTGGTTTAAATCGTATAATACGTTTATTTTTTTAGATCCCTTTGTACCGAAACACTCCCAAGCACGGAAAAAGTAATAAAATAAAATATGTCAGAAAACATTGACCGTAACACATATACGAGAATGTAAGGGTAGACCTCTGCCTAATATAAATTGTTTTCTTTGTCACAAAAGATTTACAGTCGAGTGTTGTTACAAGATAAAATTCTCTTTGTAAGACACTAACGGAACATATTTTATTCATCTTTGCAGAAAGCTTTGTTATTAATATTTAAAAAAAAGAATCGTTAACAGAAATAAAAAAGTGTCTTCACGCCCATATTCCTGAGGACTTAGGCAGAGGCACAACCAGGACACCCACGTCTAGCCGAACACTAAGTCGTACAATGTGACTGGTGGCAAGCCTGTCACCAACCGGGCACATATCCAATCCCAAGCATCATTCTTTTGTTAGAAAATTAAAAAAACAAATTTTCTTTTAGTTTCCCGACTCGGGAATCGAACCCGGGATCTCATGAAGTCAAGTCCAAAACCTGGACCGCTAGACCACAGAGGTGATTATTGGAATATTAAACTTTATAGTAATAGTTTATGGAAATTCTGTTTTGAATAAACATCTTTGGACAATTCACACAAATTTTAACTTTAAAGTATGCAAGTTAGTTACTTGTTTTATGGGGGTTAGACAAAGATACTTACATAGAAATACTAAGGGCCACTTGCACGTTTTTGGGTTAAATATTTAACTATGGGTTAAATTACTTCATATTTAACAGCTTAACTCATAGTTAAATTTAACCCGGGAACGTGAAAATGGCCCTTAAATACATATCAGTATAAATAAAAACTTAGACCCGGAAATGCAGACATCGATGACGCTACATATATGCCTGCCTCCGTCGGGAGTCGAATCCGAGCCTTGCAGTTGTTCGGTAAAGCTAACCCGGCCAACGAGGCGATCAAAGTATCTTTTTAATTGGCAGTTCCTAATTCGAAATTAGGTTTAAGAATTATTTTTTTTACATTTATTAGTTACAAATGATTAATCGCTTTGACGAACTTCATTAAAATGATCAAACACATTTTCATTTTTTTATGATGATAATGGAAGGCAAACAAGCAGACGGATTTCCTGATGGTAAGAAATTCACTCCGCCTAGAGACACCAAAGATGATAATGGTGCGTTGCCAACCAGAGGTCGGGATGTTAGGCCTCGAGCAAAGGTAATTTTACCGGCTACCTCACCCTCCAAACCAGAATACGTCATGACGTTATGGCGGCAGGAAAAGGTACCTAAGGCGGTGGTGCCAATCCGGGTAAGTCTATGCAAAACTCTACCTAGTCAGATTTCACGGTGTTAGTGACGGTAAGCCTCGCCTTTTACGGGCTCCCTGGCAGGAAGGCAGATGGTCTATTCTGCAAAGGAGCGCTGTAAAACTACTAAAAATCGACTTCAATTTTATTGTAAGGTCGCCGAGCTAAACAAAAAACATGCAACGGATCTTGAAATTTTTAGGACCGCCTTTGAATCATGACCTACCTTTCGAAAAAAGAGTATAAACCACTATTTAAAATCTAAAGTGTTTGTTTTTTTTGCTTGGACACGCTAATCTCAGGAATTGCTGGTCTGATTTGAAAAAATATTTCAGTGTTAAATAGCCAATTTATGGAGAAAGGCTATATGCTACATATCATTACGTTAAGGCTAATAGGAGCGGAACACCATTAAAGAATGTTTCAAAATTAGGGGTAATTATTAATAGTGGCTGTTAATGCCAAGTAGTACGAAGTTCGCCGGACGGGCTAGTCATCAATAAGTTTGTTGTACACAATGACAACAAAATACAAAAAATGCACGCATAACTGCTTCTTTTTAATGTCGGTTGAAACTAATGCTTTGTCATATAGACAGTAGGGTTTGGAAGAAGAGCAACTTTATTAAACATGGTTTCTTACCTGTATGTCCAACGCTGACGTAGAATGCTGTCGGCCACACTTCGAAGTATCCATCCACCATACCAAATATGAGGACACCAATGATGGACAGAGAGACGGGCCAACCTATTACTGACAGCCAGTATGGTATTTTCACTTGGCATTTTGTTCTATGGAGATACCATCCGACTATCATACCTGCAATTTTATAAAAGTTAATATATTTTCAACGTTAACTTTCGTTTGGCAGTCCGGTGTTATATGTAGTTGATTTCATTAGGTTCCGGGTTCGATCCTAATGCCCGGCAACAAGGAGAAAATATATTTTTACAATATTTTTTGTTGGCGATAGGTTGGCATTATTAGAAAATCGAATATACACATTTCCTATTTTTTTATTGCCCGACCAGAAATCAAACCCATCACCTCACCAAGTCAAGTCCAACAGACCCGTTAGACCACAGAGGTCACCTTTGTTTTTTTTTATATAGGTTCAGAAATGGCAAAAAATAGGTATCAAACACATATTCTCCTTCTTTTTCGAGTCAGTTAAAACAATATAAAACATGGTCATAAACAAGTCTCAGATAATCTCTCTCACACACTGCAGTTAAGATTTTTTTCCTAAAATCTGAACTTAATTCTGATAAAAAGTGTCTCAGACCTGACCGCCTCGTTGGTCGAGTGGCTAGCGTACTCGCCTAACTGCATCGACGAATCGCGAGGCTCGGGTTCGATTCCCGACGGGGGCAGGCATTTGTGTGATGAACATTTAGATGTCTGCATTTCCGAGTCTGGGAGTTCTATTTAATAGTATCGTTGACTAACACCCATAACACAAGCATATAATTTGCTTACTTTTGGGGTTAGATTCAATTTGTGTGACTTGTCCAGAGATATTTGTTTATTTATTTATCAGAAAAAACTATTGACTATAAAACACAGGTAAAAAGAAAATACGTACCAATTAAATATGGCCCAATCCGCGACCAGGGCTTGTCGTAAAGTGGGTCAAACATTTCGAAAGGCTCTTGAATGCGAGCTTTGTACTGGTGCCACACCGAAATGTATATCGTAACACCCCAGGAAGATATCATCACAGCGAACAAGGAGACAACTGCGAATCTTATATGTCTGGAAATAAACGGTTTTATTAATGGTTTTAAATGACACGGGATCTCTGATAATAAGAGACAATCGTCGCTTGTATACATTTGTTTCTTATATTTAAAATAGAAATACTTTGTTTTATTACGTACTGTTAATATGGCCAGAGTATGAGCATATTTACATACACTAACGAAAATATGGCCAATTTCCCATGTTCTAAAAATTTGGCATAATCATAAAATTTGTTGCAAATATCTCTTATTTTAGATTTAAACATGTTAGTTTAATAAATTTCATGTCAAACGAGATAGAAAATAATAGACATTTATGTCCTAGGTTGTATAAGAAAATTGTTATCAAACCTTAACGTGACCATATTTGACCCACATACCTTACTTTAAAAAACTGACTTCAAAACTAAGAATTAAAAAAATAAAAAAGAATTGTATGTGTACTTATGTACACGCGTTAGACGTTATACTTCTTCGGCGTAATAAGACAAAAATCTTTTTAAATATTTTACCTTTTGCCTTATTTTACATTTGTAGACAAAATGACTCTAAAAAAAGAGAAAAAAGGTATTTAATACATTAAAAGTTTTATTATAATCCATTATTTAGTTAAATAAAGCTTATTTAATATTTAATAAAAACTAAAATGTTATCTATAGCTAACATCCATCATGGGGGTTACCATAAGCTCTTAAAACAGTACTATTTTAACAATACTAATTGTCAGTCGAGAAAGACAACCTTATGACGTAAACCATAAAGTTGCTAAAAAGCAGACATTTAGCAAGATGGAAATAATACTGCTTTAAGCGTTCATGGTAGACCCCCTGGTCGGTTTTTCGTGACGGTGTGCGCGCGCATCGTAAAAAATTACCCTCATATTTTTTTCCTAACGCGCCAAAAGAAGTAAAACTTCAATAAAGTTTTAACATTAATTATATACTACCTATTACTTATACGTGCTATTTACTAATAGGTTTGAAGTCGGTGCCAAGCCAATTTAATACTTACTTAAATCATAATTATTGGTTTAAATTTTGGCACCGACTTCAAACCTATTAGTAAATAGCACGCATAAATAGTAGTAATAGTAAGTAGTAGTAGTAGTATATAATTAAGATTTATTTACCATATTAGTAGTTAGTAGAACAATGCATAAGTTTTCGTTATATAATAATGCAAAAACCATACACGATGAAATTGATATGGGACCACCTCAGGATCGGTACCTATCTTTTTAAAAAAGAATCATCGTCTTAAAGAAGAGAGAAATGTAATTATTTAAATGGGACGGTGATAGCAGATTGTCGATATCTCGTTAAAAGCTACAATTACCTTAATATTATATTTAGCGAATCATAAATTTCATTTCGCTCCATAACGTTCATTCATTCGCTTCTAAAAATAGCACGCTTAAAAATAACTGAATGATATTATGGAATTGAACGATATTTCTCACAGACGCGTAAGTAAAGTGATACATCAACCGTCGCCGTGAGAGCTTATTCTTAAGCTTCGACGTAACAAATCGTATCTTTCTAATTGTTTTTCCACCTGGCAAGCATTTACATTAACAAAGGATTTGGATGTTTACTTTTAGATACAATTAAGCTAAAGTTAAACAAAAAAAATACGTATGAAAGAGCCTCGAGCATTGGCAGTTTTAAAGAAGCCTGTTTAGAAGCTTTTGTCCCAGGGTACTTCGTTTTACCCGTTCAGTTTGTATGGGAAAATTTATGTTATTTTCCTAATTTCTAAACATTTTTTCCCAAAGAATGTATAAAATTTAGGGTTATATGCATTCTTAATGCTATATTATATGTCCGAGAAATAAATAAAAATCGTCCATCCTTATCACTTAGGGGGATAAAATATAGATAACAAACTTAGAGCTACAAAGTGTGCATATAAAATTCCATCAAAATCGGTTTTGCCGTTTTGAAGGAGTATGAGAACAAACACTGTGACATGACTGTTTTATTTGTATTTATGTTTTAGTTTTTTGTGTTTCGTTTGGTAACTCTTTGTATTTTACATTTCTTCAAGCTTTATCTATATTTTGGATTTTACTGAAAGAAACCTTTTTTAGATAATTGCATAGCTCGCCTTTTGTATAATTTTACATATTCACTAACGATATTACTGTTTTGTGTACAATAAATTATGGATTATATAAATAATTAGTATTTTCTTCTTAATAATTATTTTATACTAGCGATTTCTCGTGGCTTTGTACTACAAGTACTACAAACAACTACAAAAGAGTAAGAATTTCAAAAAAACATGGTTTTCGTCTAAGAACACGCCTTATATAAATTATTTACTTAAAATGTATAAAAAGTAGGTACTACAAAAGACAATTATACATTTTTTGTAAAATAACTATTACTAGATACAAAATGAAAACGAAACAGATTTTTTTCCGATGCTAACAAACAAACGTGTGTTGCCAATCTAAGACTGGTATATAAAGTGACAAGTGCAAGGTTTATAGCTTATTTGCTCTTCAAATCGGAACATGACAATCATATTATCATCAGCCGGAGGACGTCCACTGCTGGACATAGGCCTCCCCCAAGACATGACAATAACAAAGACTAAATACACCTACACTATGTCCAAAGGCAAATAAAGGTAAAGTTAAAATAGGTAAAGTTAATAAGAACTAAGCTCAAAATGACATTAGAATAAACAAAGCAGCATTTTGCAACTGTTATTTGAAAGTCGTAGCGCGATTTAAATTGCAAGTTGACTGCTGAAAAAGCAAGATCCTAGGAAATGTCGTTTTTACATAAATTACTACAGCGGAGGAAATTCTAATAAACGAAACATGAATAAATTATGGTCCTCAGAGCTTTTGTGTGTTGAGAAATATATAGTTTGAGCGTTCCTGGTGAGTGGGTAAAAAGAACGAATGGAAGGAAATAGCCCAATAAATAACGACCAAGGATATTTGCGTTCCGTCCTTCCATATGTTGCGCGATAAAGTATTCATTCATTCATTGGGTGTTCTATGCGATAAAACCCGTTTTTAACTTTAAGGTGCCAGCGCCGGCATACTTTTTCTAAGAATATAGTCTTGTGAGGTTAGGAGTTATAAATAATTGTATTAAGATCTGTGCTAGATTAGATTTTTTCAAAAGTTATAAACAATAATAAAAAAACAACCTATATGTAATTTAACATCTCGATAATGTCAGCTTTTAAACAAAAGAAAAGTATCAAAATCGATACATTAATTCAAAAGTTATGATGCTACGGAGACTTATAAGACGATTCATTTTACTCAGGGTTATAAAAGTGACAGACATAATATTACTGCAAATAAAATAACTTTGATAGATATCTGTTTCAATTACTTCCTACACCTCAACCACTTCCTCAATTTGGGAACTAACGCACAAGTCTGATATCACCAAATAATAACAAGTTCCTGAGCGAAATAATTGGTTTGATTCCCGATATGGTCCAGAATTTACAAGATAAAAATGATCCATGAACTTCTGATCTGAGTATTTATTGAATTTGTTACAGTATATAAATATAAGCCATATACGTGTAATAATGTAATATCTGTTAATAGAGTACAACTTATAGTAATATTCATGTCACGATACATTGTTGTAACTTGAGCTTGTTTTATTACAACTACCTCGTTGATCGACGGATTAGTGTACACGTCTTACGCTCAGGTTCGATTCCCACTCATGCATTTTCGTGTATAACCAGCTATGTGTATTTCTGTCTGGGTGTTTATAAAATTTATTCAAGTATCTTTTTAAGTATTGCTAGACGTATTAATATAGGACTAGCACACATAACATGAACATTTATTTATTTTATTTTGATTTAGACTAGCTCAATAAAATGAGGCGTATTAAGAGCTCTGTCACAGGTACCTTAATGCGCAGATTGCTGAGCATACGTCTTCAAAAAATGGCTTCATGTTTTCGTTTCGCATCTCATACACTTCTACGTTGTTACGTTCTTACGAATTAACGTTATAGACTGAACTGTTTTTACTGTTGGAACTTGGTGAATCTCCTTTTTGTACTAATTTATATACATTTACCAAGTTTCACTATATTTTTAATGTTTAAAAAAAATTAGCCAACCATAGCTCTGAATATGCTGTAACAACTGACAACTCATACTACGTTTTACATTAATAGCTACTAAAAGGTAGTCAATAAATAATAAATAAATAAATACCCCTGGACAAATCACACAAATTGAATCTAACCCCAAAGTAAGGATTGAAGGTAGTATGGATTGAAGCATTGCAATTTTCCCAGTTTTTTCTTCACAAGAATATTCTCTTGACAATAATCAACAACAACAGAATAAACTAAATTGATACATCTCATCATAATCATCAATGAGGACTCTATGTATAGATAGATATATTGAATCTTAAATACAAAATTTTCTTGACATAATATTAATTACCGTAGTCTGCCTATTGCCTATAACTTTGTATGCATTTTCTGTAGGTCTGACAACCTTCTATATTTCATACTCCTAAGTGATAGGGTAACCCACTCCATTTTTTTTACTAAAATCACATAAAATAGCAGAACAACTTCTACTGAGTCAGCTAGTATAGATATAAATTAGTTTTATTCTAAAAGTATAAAAAAAGATTTTTCTAAAACATTAGTGGAATGTCTTTCCCAAGAAATTCCACATTACTCTAAAGTATAAAGAATAGTAATGGTAGTAAGTAGTACGATGTGGAAATGTACTGTCAAATAAGCAAAAACCCTTTTGATTCTTTACATATTTGAATTCTTTCCATCAACATGAAAGACGCTATCCTTACCATCCGTATTTCGGTGACTTCAATTGACAGAAGGATAAAACGATTTCTCGAAATCTTTTGATGTTATAATAGTTTCCAGGAGAGGAGTATTCCGCTTCCATCTATTTGACAGCTCAATTATTGGACGAAAACACTTTTATATTTCACAATACTGACTTTCTACGTTCTTAGCGTGAATATGAAAATGACGAGCATTGATATTAAAACTTTAACGGGTCTTTGCTGAAGTTAATAAAACATAAAAAAGTATGGGTTTTTTTTCAATTTTATAATAAAAAACAACTCTGGCTGGTTAGATAGTTGCCGGGTTGGCGATAGAATTGCCACCTATCACATAACGGGATTTAATGTTTTCGGCTAGTCGTAGGTACTAATCGTACCACTGCTTATTTCTTTACGGTGTAAAGTATTCTTTATTACTATTTGTTATTTTTTATTCAAATTATTTTTTCATGTTTAGTAAGTCTCATGTAAAAGTAAAGTATCTTCATGTCCATATACCCGGAGAGGTAGTCAGAGGCACAACCAGGGCACTCACTACTAGACAAAGATACTAAGTCCCACAGTGTGATATGTGGCAAGCTTATTGCCAAAACACATCCAATCCCGAGCAACATTTTTTATTAATTATTTATTATATTTTTTTCTAAAAAAGGCAAAACATCGTGTGACGGATGAGCTAGTATTATATATATAAATAGGTACTTACTTCACAGATATCAACAGAAGAATGATCCCGACCACGTAAAACTGTGTATCGTTCGCCATGTACCAGGACCACACCATACACATCTCTCGTTGCGGGAACAAATTGTTAATATATAACAAATTGCGCCACCAGAATAGGTCACAGTTGATATTATCGAAAATCGCCGGTTCGAATACCGTCTTGTCATGAGAGAACTTGAGTACCAGTTCATCCACGCCAATAACAAAAGCGTAGGCCGGTGTCAATCTTGATACCCGATAAAAGAATAAAAGGAGGAAAGATTTGATCATATCAACGAATTCTTTCATTGTGTATCCTTTTGACTGGGGTTTGTCCAACAGATCCTCATAAAAGGACTCCTGACTGATGACTGAGACTGATAAGGCTGGGTTGGAGTAGCCGTTGATGTTTTTATTGATATCTTTGTTAGCTGAACCATTTTGATGTTTCCTCATCGCTTTTCTCTTTTCCTTGCCCTCTTCTGTTCTTAAAAATAGGACAGTTACTAGAAGACCACTGAAAATATACAAGTATTAGTAGGTTATACTTTAAAATTATGTAAAACTTCAAGTACTTCAATGGGAAGGTTGTTTTACCAAAAACTTTTGTTATGTCAAAAATTAAAAGTTGTGTAAATGGTTGTAAACTTTTAATTAGTACTGAAATTTTCCTTTTAATTTACACTGAAGATATACATTTATTAGTTTAAAATTTAGCAAAACTTTAAGTAACTCCTTAATTCTGTAGGTGGTAACAATAAACTTTTGGCTAAATTAAAAGTTGTATTAATGGTTGTTCACTTTTAATTTGTACTAAAATGTCCTTTTTGATTTTCAATTAAAATAAACAGTTATTAGTAGATCGTACCTATTTAAAAATTTAGCAAAACTTTAAGTAACTTCTTAAATGGGTAGGTTAAATGATAAACTTTTGGCTGAATTAAAAGTTGTTTAAGTGGTTATACAACTTTATTTTTTTTCAATGAAATAGAGATGAACAATAATTGTTTTTTTAATACAAACTTTTTTACATAAGCCTCTTTACAAATATTTAAGCTAAGTTATGTGAAATGGCAAATTTTCACCATACAAATGCATATAGGATATACTTAGCAGATTGTCTCTTTTTTCCAAGCCATATGTTCATTTGAGACTAGAAATTTGCAGCTACATATTAACGTGCCTATATGTAATGTTAAGGTACAAAGTAGAAAACGAACTCGCGTTCTCTGTCCCTAAGTCCCTTAGTATGCTTAAATCTTTACTTAATTTTTAAAATAAAAAAAACTAACTAATAAACAAAAAATAATGTGGTAGGAATTTATGATAAAGTTCAAAATCCAGCTTTAGGTTACTTATTGGTACATTTAAATATAGCTGCAAATTGAGTTATAAACAAAAAAAATACGGTGGGAATTTTTAATAAAATTCAAAAATCAGCTTCAGATTACGTATAGGTCGGTACGAATGTAACTACAAATTCGTAGTTTCAAGGTATCAAAATATGAGTTATGACTGAAAACTTAAGGGAAATTCTGTACTCCTGTTGCTTCCTGTTTATGTTTATGTTTATTTATTTGCCTTCAGTAGTGTTCCTGTTACTTAAAAAAATAGGACTGTGCGTTTATTACTTATAGTCAAGCTTCTTTCTTTTTTCATTTGCCTCCCACCCACCCTCACGGGCTACCCTTACATAAACGGGATAAAATTAGTCTATAACCTTTCTCGGACACAGGCTAACACCTGCCAAATTTCGTTAAAATCATTTAGGTACATTCGGCTTAGGTCGCGGTCGAAGAACTGGCAGACAAACATTTTGTATAAATGCATAAAATGTATTCTGCTGCCTATTTTTAGACACCTTAATTTATTTTTATTATCTTTCGATTTTCTATACTTTAAATATATTAATATGTTTCATACAGGATGTATGTATGTCTTGGCATATTTAACGATCAAAAGACAAAAGAACATACCTAATAAAGAAGAATGTATCAACACAGTATGATGCGTTTCCAACAGACTGGTACAAGAAGTTACGCTCTGTGACTATTCTCATGGTCTTGTTATCGGAGATGTAGAAGACGGTCAGGTAGGTGTGTACCATTATTACCCACAAAACTGACAGGAACCTGAAAATATAAAGAATGTGACAAATTTGACAAAAAATATGATAAACTAGCTTACACTCTCTGCTTCGCATGCGAACAAAGTATATTTTGTATAAATTGTATCCTATATTATGTTATTCTGATGCACAAACTATATTCTTGTAAAATTTCATCTATATCCGTTTAGTAGTTTTTGCGTGAAAGAGTGTTATTTGCAGTTAGTTTAACAAATTTATTAAACTAATTGCAAATAATTAAACATGTTGGAACTAAACATAAATGCGGAATATTTATTTTCAGTTCCATTTTAATTACTGCAGCTTGCTGAATACAAAATAATAAATGGTGGCGGAATAAAATCGTGGTTAATATATTTAATGCGCTTTTGTCGCAGCTTTCTGCTAATTGCTTAATTTATTTTATTACTATAATCTGCCATCCAATTAATGAATATTACCATATATCAACAAAATTAATCAAATGTTTAATATGTTCGTATATGTTTTAACCAACTCCAAAAAAGAGAAGTTTTTGAAGTCGGCAGTATGTTTCCTTTGTTTGTTAGGGTGTTACCCGGCCAATAACTAACCGATTTTGATGGTTCTTTTTTAAAAGAAGACGGGTCATGATTCGAAGAGGTCGCACTTAATTTTATTATATCATCATAACGTATATAAAAAGTAAGCAAGTATCTTCACGCAACGGAGAGGAGGGCAGAGGCACAACTAGGTAGAGCACAACCCACGACTAGCCGAAGACGATAAGTCCCACAATGTGATAAGTAGCATGCCTGTCGCCTGCCCCGAACAAATTGTTTTATAATTAGAAATTGGAAAATCCACATTTACTTTTTGTTGCCAAACCCGGGAATCGACCCCGTGACCTCATGAAGTCAAGTCTAACACCGGAACCGCTAGACCACAGTATATATATTTCATTGTTACTTTTAATTTATTAAGTTGTAAACGTATTTTTTGTAATTTTACTGCGCTTAACTTGTTTTTATCCGTTCTATTGTAGTTAAGTAACTGAAAATATCCCTTCGATTTCATTCCAATCCTTCCTAAGTTTAACAAAACCAAAGTATTTTTGTTTTATTTTCCTGATAATTAACCCAATTTCCTTCCACCCTACGTAATTGGCGCTTTGCTTATTTAAGGGGAAACTTTCCTCTGTTAAAGAATTAGACATTTTCTCTAATGTTTTCTTAAGATAGTCTAGCGGTTTAACTTCAATGAATCTATATAAGTACATTTTATCAAAAAGTATGCTGCGTTAGTATGGAGGAAGGTATAAACCTAGTGGTTTATGTTTTTCGAACATAAATGTATATCTGCTTAACAGGAAAGTAATAAAGATGTAGGTCTATTACAAAACATTTTTTTTATTTTGTACTTTTTTTATATATCAATTTATTACTGTCTCGCAAAATACAGTTTTGATATTTTAAAGTAACGTAATTAGCAAACCGATTTTGCTATATCGGTTTCGGTTAATTCACCGACGCTAAATACCAAACGTTCGCTTCGTTTATTGTTATATTAATTTAGTTTAAGTTTCAATATCCCTGAAGATGATGCTAAAACAAAACCGGTTGGCAATTTTATTTTAAAGATTAAAAATATAGTAAGTGATAAAATACATGTGTATTTATGTAAAACAATACAAATCTGAGTTTCACCGAGTGCCAAGGATGTAAGTAATTTAATTATAGAATTTTATCTACTAATAAAATGTATTCTTAATTCCATTGTTTAATTTTTCTCCAAGTTGTACCTTACAAAAAGTATCTTTACGCCCATATCCTCGAAGAAGTAATCAGTGGTACAACCAGGGCTACCACGACTAACCAGAGACACTAAGTCCCACTATATGATAGGTGGCAAGTCTTTCGCCAACACATATCCCATACCGAGCAACATTTTTTTTTATTAGAATATTGGAAAACCAGACATTCTTATTGTTGCCCGACCCGGGATTTGAAACCGGGGACCTCATGAAGTCAAGTCCAACACCTGGCCTGCTAGATTACAGAGGTGACATTATAACCTGTTTATAATTATGAATATTTCTCTAAAATACTGGTTGTAGTGAGCATTCCAGTTTACATTCACGTTTACTGTAAGTTGATAAACGAAGAATGCATCAAATTAAATTCAGTAGATGTTATAATACTGTAAAGCAAAACTTAAATGTTTAATAGTCTTATTTTTGGAAACAGTTTATTTTTTATAGAAGCATTGTTAGAATATTGTAGAAGCAACGCTTTCAAGCCTTCACTTATAAATCTGGGTGAGACGTCTTTGACAATGCTTAAGCATGTTGGAGATAAGTTAAAGGTTAAGCTTCGGAATTCTAAGCCTTCTGACAAAGCTTATTTTAGAGCGTTTATATTTTATACCAACAAATTGTTATTCAATGTGAATGTGTTTTGTCTTAAGCTTATAATTCTGTCCTATTATTGGTCCTATGAGGTATGATGTAGATGGACCCTTATTTACGTAGTCCTACAGTCAGAACTTGAGTGCGTGGTTATTGATATAAAACTTTAATCTCAATATTAGGTATACATGAATCATACAACAATCGAAAGTATTCAAACTAAAGTAAAGTTAACCAACTTTAACCAAGTTATTAATTAACTGTAATCAATTATTAATTAACTGTAAGAAAAATAAATGCAACATAACGCATATTTATCAGCTAGCTGTGTATCAATATTTATAATACTAGCAGTTTCACGCAGCTTTGCCTGCGTAACTTGGCTTCTACTATACCGATTTGGATGAAACAAAGCCTATGTCACTCGTGAATAATGTAGCTTTTGAATGGTGAAAGAATTTTTAAAATCGGTCCAGTAGTTTTTGAGCCTATTCATTACAACCAAACAAACAAACAAAGTTTTCTAAATAATGTTACTAAATACTAACAACTAACTAAATAATATTAAGTATGATATATTAAAATATATTCTTGGTACTATTTTTTCTTATTTATTTTTAAACTAGTTGCTAACCGCGGCTTTGCCCGCGTAGTCTATTTACTTAATATTTAACTCTCCAATGCTACCCGTTATAATTTTAAGATGAAAAACGGCCTACGTCATTCTTCAAACTTTAATCTATTTTTATTTAAATATCATCTAAAAGTATTACACGATGATGTTCTGGAAAAAATAAATTTAGAAAGTAGTGCACTGAGCACAACCATTCCAGAAGGAGTCAACCACGCGCATACCTTTAAACTATAGTGTCAACGTAGTGATTATATTCTATTTGGTAGTGTTATTTTAAAACTGCGACATCTGCTAAGATATTCATTCAAATCGAATGATGTGAAATGCAATTTTGTTTTAAATTAAATACTTGTAATGAAAGACGTACTTTTTTGGATAAGGATTAACATCGTGTTGATAAAATAACCTTCGCAAATAATGCATTATTTTGAAACAAATTTGGTTAGCATGAAAAAAGGTTATAGTGACCTAACTTTAAAAGATAGAAATGTCCTGTCGCGGACTTTTTTTAGGACTTTTAAAAGGGAACAATTCTTTCATATATGATTTTTACGAAACTTTCACCTTTAACGCAGCGCACGCTCTCAATAGGAAAAAATCCCCCGATTTTAAAACATTTATCATTGGTGCTCCGCTCTTATTGATCTTAGCGTGATGATAATATCTTTTGCCTTCTTCGATAAATGGACTAACACTGAAATTTCAAGCAAACAAAAAAACAAACTCTTCACCTTTTTTAATATTAGTATAGATAGTACAGATTTATTTAGTATAGATAGTATAGATAGATATTAGATAGTATAGATAGTATTTTGGTTCCGAGCTCTTACAAAAAACATAGACGAACAGCTTTCGTACCAACTTAGTCATAAAAGGCGAGTTTCGGTTCATTTCATTAAGAGAAAAATCTGGAAAATTAATTTGTCTATACTAAACACATTTAACGGTGACGTAGTTTTGCACGTTTCCATATTTATATTATTTTATAATAACGTTGATAAGTACACTTTTGATTAAATTATCGCTATAAAAATCGCTATGTTCTTTCGTTCCTATTAAGT
The DNA here is from genome assembly GCA_002245505.1 of Calephelis nemesis. Taxonomy (NCBI): domain Eukaryota; kingdom Metazoa; phylum Arthropoda; class Insecta; order Lepidoptera; family Riodinidae; genus Calephelis; species Calephelis nemesis. The sequence continues at coordinate 58,774 of NJDD01012387.1, read as the reverse complement.
GCCTAAATACAAAGTTTCACTGTAATATTTTCAAAAATGACGAATTTTCTACACAAACATTCATTACGTTTTTTCATTCCTATTAAAGTGTCTGAACATAAAGTTTCACTGTTATAT
>NJDD01012387.1:24765-45106 GCA_002245505.1 Calephelis nemesis | reverse complement strand
TTATGTTCACGCCGATATCCCCTAAAGGTAGAGGCACAACCAGGGCACCCACGACTAGCCGAAGACACTAAGTCCCACAATGTGATAGGTGGCAAGCCTATCGCCAACCGTGCACATATCCAATCCCGGACAGCATATTTTATTAGAAAATTGGAAAAAACCCAATTTTATTTTTGATGCCCGACCCGGAAATCGAACCCGGGACCTTATGCAGTCAAGTCTAACAACTGAACCGCTAAACCACAGAAATAGTTAAGGAAACACACGTCCTTACGCAGACCTGTTGTATTACGGCACTCTACTCTCAGTGGTCTAGTTGGTAAACTCATTTAATCTATGCTGCCTCTTACGAGCAACCTGTCAGGAAATCAAATTTTTATTCATAAGTATTTTATTTGATTACTTTGGGGTTATGTGGGTGAAATTTATTTAAATATTAAATAAATATAGGTACATACCCGAGGATATGGAATTTCTTGTCAGCAAATACGTTGTAAGGGCCAGGTACAGGGCGCACGTAAAGGGTATTGACAGACACCATTATACCGCTGTCCAGAGCGTCCTGTTGGGCCTTCATCTCGGCTGCCACCAGCATAGCCTTCATGGCTTCGGCACCGCAGCTTGCTGGCACGCATTCTCCCACCAGCATTGAGCGTGTCTGTAAAAAATATACCTTACTTTAAAATCCCCATTTGTACTACTAGTATAATAAATGCGAAAGTTTGTATATTTGCTCGTTTGTTTGTTACTTCTTCACGCAAAAACTGTAGAAGATGTTCCTGTGGGATCATTAAACAAGCGGGCAACAGCTAGTACTAAACATTCTTAAACGTAGATCTTTAAAATACATTCGGATTTCCGAAGCTAGACGAATATAGCCCAAGCGCATGATTTAAATAGAACTACTGTACGTATTTATTATAACAACGTAGATAGATTAAGAACCTTCTCGTTTTAGAATCTTTTAAAAATCTATAACTTTGAGGGTTCAAAAATACAAAGAAACGCTGCTATAAAAGATAGTTGGGTAGTGCCCTCACGCTACTCTTACCTCATCTTGGCGGGGATCACTCCCGTGTCCCCAGATATCATATATCGCCAGATCTAAGAGTGTGGCCGCGATTCCGATCTAATGGTAGTTTATACTAATGTGAACAAACACAAGTACCATTAGTATGGTCTAAGTGAAAAAGCGATCTGAATCTGTAAGTAAGTAACTAACTATCTTCACTCCAATATCTCGAAGGGGTAGGCAGAGGCAACCAGGGCACCCACGACGAGCCGAAGACAATGTAAAAAATGAGNGGTAGACAGAGGCAACCAAGGCTTCCACGACGAGTCGAAGACACTAAGTCCCACAATGCGATAGGTGGAAATCTTATCGTCAACCAAGCACTTATCCAATTCCGAGCAACATTTTTTTTATTAAAAAAATTGTAAAAACCACATTTCTCTTGTGTTTCCTGACCAGAGTCCTCTGTGGTCTAGCGGTCCAGGTGTTGGACTTGACTGCATGAGGTCCCGGGTTCAAATCCCGGGTCGGACAACAAAAATAAAATTTGGCTTTTCCAATTTTCTAATAAAAAATGATGCTCGGGATTGGATATGTACCCGTTTGACGATAGGCCTATCACATTGTGGGACTTAGTGTCTTCGGCTAGTCGTGGGTGTACTGGTTGTGCCTCTGCCTACCTCTTTGGAGATATGGGCGTAAAGGCACTTACTTACTTTACCCGAGAATCGAACCCGGGGTCTCATAAAGTCGAAGCCCAATCTGAAACTGAATTCAGACAATGTTCGTAGGGATTTCTCAGCCCCATTTCGCAGTTATACAATTGCCCTTTTCCTATACCTTCTATAGAAGAGGTCAAAATTCTCTGAACGAGAAACGACGAAAGGATACTGAATTTTAAGCATTGAATGCGAAATCAATACTTTTATACTTTTGTTTTGTTTCTTTGTATTAGTAAAGTTTATCAAAATGAATATACTTCTGGTATTTGGTGAACAGTGTATAAATGAATCTCTATTTCCCTTGGTCACAGAGTCATGCGTCAACGGATGGGACAGTATGTTTAAGTCTGTTTTGTTGTATTAATTACTTTCTGAAGAATGTTCTTTTAAAAAATTAACAAGTTTAAACAGACCATTAAGATATTTAGTTATAATACCTATTCATAGTTCAAACAACTTGTGTCGCGTCAACTTGACCCTTGACTTGACTTTTGAAAAAAAAGAATCTCCATGTCGCGTGGTTTTCGCAGCACGCCTAAACGGATAGGCCAATTTTGATATTTATTTTTTTAACACGTTAGTTCGTCTAAAGAAGGTTCTTATGAAGAAAAAACAGGAAAATTGGAAAAACAATGCTTTAATCTAAACAAACATTACCAGCAAATTTCCAGCGATAAGACGTTCGCCGGGTCACCTAGTATTTAATTAAAAACTATCTATTAATACATTTAAAAAAAACTATTTGTATGCGTGAGGTCATGAGGAAAGAATGACTGTTGAAAGGTTGACAAAACAGATACAGGTACAACGCGAATATGGAAGGACGTAGGTAGCCGAGTAGACCAAGGTTGGCATTCCACGATTAAAGCGCTCTGGTAATGTCCGAGGCTGGTATAAAGAGTCTCCGAAACCGGTATCTTCGTATGAAAAGAGTAATTAATGTGGAAAAAAAGTATCTTCACGCCCATATCCCCGAAGCGGTAGGCGGAGGCATAACCCGGGCACCCACGACTAGCCGAAGATACTAAGTCCCATAATGGGATAGGTGGCAAGCCTATCGCCAACCGGGCACGTTTCCAGTAACGACCAACATTATTTTTTTATTAGAAAATTGGAAAAATCCAATTTTCTTTTGGTTGGCCGACCCGGGATTCAAACCCGAGACCTCATGCAGTCAAGTCCAACACCCGGACCGCTCGACCACAGAGGCGACTAATTAATGTGGAGGAGGCAGATATGCCAGGGTCTTGAGATTTGGCACTCGATACTCTCTGACTCCCTTAAGGAACTCTGCGTTAAGATATGTAGGACGTCTGCTAAAACGTGTGGTTACAATTTTTTACTAGAAAGATGTTAAGCTTATTCCGAAACTTCATAGACTGTTAGGTTGTCGTCTTTTACCTATAACGTATTGGTGTTTGCACGATAGGGTTACCTTTTTATCCGGAACACGACCGTGTAGAGTAGAGAAAAAATATTAGGAATAGGTAAAGCCGTACGTTGTTGCAAAAATTCTACCACATAGAAAGTCACGGTGCTAGTGACATGTTCTATGGTGGGTAGCCTATATTCTTCAATGTAGCACAAGATCACTACAATGCCACATCCATTATTATTGTCGCTATGAAATCTTCTTATTTTACATATTGTAGTCTTATTAAGTTGCTATTGTGTTTATTAAGTTATAAACACACTAGACATAATGAAATCAATTTTCTGATTTTGCGAGAAACTTGTATTCGGTAGTTAAGCGTCTAAGCATCAATGTAAGGAAGACAGGTTTATCTTACAGACCGGAAAAAGAGCGCAGCGAGTGCTGCCGTTAGCGACAAGAATACATAAAGCAAAATTACCAAACCGTACAATCTGTCGCAAAACTCTGACACTTAGATATCAGGGTATAACTCCAATGCGAGAACACGGGGGAGACATAATATATTAAATTAAGCAATAATGCCACATCCATTATTATTGTTCTTCTGAAGTTTCCTTATTTCACGTATTCGTGTCTAATTTCGTTATACCCAAGTACGTCATAATCACACTCCACATAACGAAGACATCCATTTTCGTTGATTCTGCGAGAAACTAGTGCTAATGACAAAGGTCTAATGAGGGTGGTTTGTCACCGGAGATGGTTTAGGATAGACCCTTGCTACATAAATGACTTGAATTAGTTATATGTTATACCAGCTGTTGCCCGCGGCGTTGTCCACGTGGTTAATAGTTCCACAGGGACATTTTATCGGGATGAAAATAATTCTATGTGTTAATCCAAGTTACCCTTTATGTGTGTGTCAAATTTAATAAAAATTTTGCGGGAAGGTGTAACAAACATACATACAAACTTTATCATGTTTAATATTAGTAAGAACATTAAGAGCAATAAAACTGCAAAAACCGACTTCAACGATAGCTTTGGGTAATTGGCGATTTGATAATTCTTTTTTTTTAATAGTAAATGTTTCCGAAATGGTCTTACATATATTTTATCAAAGTAACGTTAAAAAATAACGAAGCGTTACTCATAATTTAAAAAAAATGTTAAGAGTTATCTAGCAATAACGGGTAACCTTCGTTAGATATGTTTGTAACATCTACCATCCGTAATTAAAACGTCTCGTTTCTATATTCAATATGAACCGGGGGTAAATCATCGAAATCGGTTGGCTATTGGCCGAGTTATCGCGTAACAAACATACAAAAAAAACATACCGTCGAACATAGAACCTCCTCTTTTTTTAAGTTAAAATAAAGCAGTAATACCACAGTGATTGTTACTACGTTCTTTTAAAATATCCTCATTATGGATATTCTTGTGTAGCTCCGCAAATGTATGTTTATATTTTAATATATTAGCAAAACTGCAAAAACCGACTCCGAATTTTCATTAGGTATTTGATTATTCTTTTTAATAGGTAAGAAGAAGTTTTGAATTATATTTAATTATGGCAAATTTTTTATATTGATCATCATAACGACAAAGAGCTTGTGTTTCTAAAAAAATATAAAAATCGGTTTACTATTGGCTAAGTAATCTCGTAACAAACATTCAGTAATAATTAAACGCAGTAAAACTGCAAAAACGCACTTAAATTATTTCATTAGGCAATACAACGGTGCGATTTGATCATTATTTTTTTGAAAGATAGCTATTAAAAGACAACAGGTAGTATTTTAACCTACACTTAATACTCGTATCAAATAACCTTTTATGTTGATGACCTCGATGATGAGGAATCTTTCCAAAAAAGAACAAACATGATTATTATTCGTCGAGCAATCGCGGATCAAACATATAAAGAGACATGCTGTCACAATTAAGAACCTCCACCTTTTTTGGAAATATAAAGCAATAATGCCACATCCATTATTACTCTTCTCGAGTTTCCTTATTTCATGTATTCTTGTCTAATTTCGTTATACCGAAGAACGTCATAAACACACTCCACATAACGAAGACCTCCATTTCCGATATTCTGCGAGAAACTACTACTAATGACAGAGGCCTAATGAGTGTGGTTATCAAGAACCACTCAAGATAGACCCTTGGTCCTCAAATGACGCAATTTTGCGAAACCACTGTCCGATATAATTGGGGGTCAAGAGTAATTTGACTTCGCATTACTCTTATATAATCAAACCTGTTCGGAATGAGCTTTGATTATGTGTTCGTATCGCCATGGATATGGCATAACAACTTCCGCTGCTTCTTATGCAATACCATGGTTGTAATGGTTTACTTTTTGAGGCCAACAATATCAATATTAATTTCAATTTGTGTAGGTCAGTGGGCGATTTGTTAATGGAAAAGTTCTATGACTTTTAGCACAGCAGTTTAACCTGGTTGCTGATTATGTATCTAAGTGGCCGACTCAATATGGAGAAGTGTACATCAAATAGCTGTCTGTCTAGGGGAGAGCAGCGGGTTATGTCGGACTCGAACCGACTAAAAACCACATGATGACCTTCCTGCCGCCCGGCTAGGAGCGAGATGGGGTCACGTTGGCATTCACCATCTCGCTCCGCAGCTACGGCCCGGTCCTCACCGGGCCTCCTACCGCGCTGAAAGAGGTGCGACTCCAGCACGCCCCCCAGGCGTCCGAGGCCGTGCTGGCCGAGGAAAGTCCCCCGACTTCCCCCGGCAGCCCCGCATCGGAGGCGCTTTGAAGGCGAAGGTCCCGCCTTCTTGCGCCCTGCGCCGGAGCGGGTCTAAGTTGGGATCGTTCTCCCGGGCCCGCTCCGCAGTCTCCTTTTGCATTATTACGTCTTCGCAAAAGGAGACCACCGCCTGCCAGGACCTGTCGCTACCGAGCATGGCGTTGACTACGCTCGGCAGCGAGAGGTCCTCTCCCACGATCGCTAAAAGAGTACGCCGCTGTAGCTCGAAGGCGACGCACTCTCCCAGCGTGTGGGACGCCATATCTTCTGGCGCCCCACACTCGTGGCAGGCGGGGATCGCCTCCCGTCTCGCGATCTTGTGCAGATACTTCCCGAAGCATCCGTGCCCGGAAAGCACCTGCACAAGACGGTACGTCAGCGACCCGAACCGCCGCTGCAACCACCCTCAGAGGACCGGTCGCATAGCCTCCACCGTCGCCTGCCCAGGGACAGGTGGGGCAAGGTCCTCCTTCCACCGCTCCAACGTGGTCTCCCACGCCTTCCTCTGCATGCGCCTTACGTCATCCCACACGAGGGGCTCCCCGAGCGCCCCCGCCGACGATACCGCGAGGTATTTGTCGGCAAGAGCACGCGCTTGGAGCTCCCAGGGCGGGTCTCCCGCAAGGACGCATGCTGCCGTCCAGGACACCGTCCGGTATCCACGTATCCTGGAGGACAGAGGGCGTCCGCCCAGACAGGTGCCCCATACAGGGTCATACTCCGTACGACGCCGGAGTACAGCCGTCGGTAGTTGGCGCTCGGGCCTCCCACGTTGGGCAGCAGCCTCCCCAATGCAGCGGCGGCTCCCAGGACTCTCGGGGCGAGCCGGACAAAGTGTGCCCCGACATTATCCTGACATTACCTTCTTTGACGACTTGTGACTAATTTTATTGATTGATATTGCTCAAATCGGAGGAGCTATTTCAGAGATTAATGTTAGTCTTGAGGCCGTGAGGCAATGGGCGTTGAAATTTGGTATTCAAGTGAATCCCGCCAAATGTCAAGCTATTATCATAGGCAGTAGTCGTCAACTTGAAAAATTGGGTTCAGAGACTGATTCTGCTCCACCAGTCATCTTTGATGGAAAAGTCATCCCGTATTCCCAGTCGGTTAAGGATCTGGGTCTGCACATTGATAATACGCTAAGTTGGTCGAAGCAAATCAAAGAGGTGAGTCGATCGGTTACTGGTTCGCTGTGTGCTCTTAATCGTCTTCGTAGCTTCTTGCCGCTCGAAACCAAAATTGTTCTTGTGCAGTCTCTGATTCTACCCATTATTGATTACGCCGACGTTTGCTACTCGAACTTTTCTTCTCTATATGTGAATAAGCTCGAGCGTCTCTTAAACAACGCAATTAGGTTTATCTTTTGTTTGCGTAAGTTTGATCACATTTCTATGCATCGTGATAAACTCCATTGGCTTACATTTCGCAGCGGCGACGTCTACGTTTATTATGCATGCTCTTTACTATTTTGTTTGATAATAGCGCCCCCGCCTACCTTAAGTCAAAATTCATTTTTCTCACAGATACCCATAACCTCCAATTAAGATCGTCTAATTCACGTACCCTTTCCATACCGTCGCATCGCACCAACTTCCTTTCTAATTCATTTAGTATACTAGCCTCCCGTCTCTGGAATGAACTTCCTCCTCACATAAGACAATCCCAATCAAAGTTCTCATTTAAGAAACACACTCGTAAATTACTTGTAACAGGCACATAAGTGTACACATAAGTAGATTACGCACATTATATTAGTAGATTTACGCACTGTGGTTGTATTATAGTTGTCATCATTTGTTTCAAGCACCTGCATTGTTGTTTTTCTGTTGGTCCAAAGGTTGGCTGGAGAGAGTTAGAGAATGTTAGCGCATTAAGCTCGCCTTTTGTATAACATATGAAAATATGGTGTACAATAAAGATTAAAATAAATAAATAAATAATAAATAATTTTGAGTAATTTCAATTAAATTTTGTTAAACCGCTACGATTAACAAGTACATGCTAGGTTATCCGTCATTCTAGTAAATGTGAGGTAATATGAAGTCTCATGAATGGTTCCATGTGCGTCGTCTTTCTACGCACTTAGAAGTGTATTTAATTACTTGGTCCAATATATAAAAACTATGAAGATTATAAAGATGTAAATAAATAAGTTTCATACAAACATGAAATTATATACAAATATATCTCAGAATAAATACTAATATTTAACTAATCTTAAAATAAGCAAATTACTTGATGTGTTTAGATATTTAAAGGTTGTAAATGCTTATAAAAGACCGTGTTAGATTCATGCACCGTCTGACTGTGCGTCTGTCAAAATTAAAGTTTAAACTATAGCAAGACGAGAAAAAATCTTGTTTTGTTGTGATTTGTTTGTGATAACGTTAAAAAAATTAGTAAATTATACTTTGAAATACTAAAAACATTGTTATTGACTCAGTTGAACTAAAAGAAAAAAATCTATGAGCATATTAAATGATTATTAAATTTAATCTGGTATCTATTTAAGTATTTATATGTAATATTATCGTTGACTTACACCCATAACACAAGCATATAATATGCTTACTTTGGGGTTAGATTCAATTTGTGTGATTTGTCCAGGAGTATTTATTTATTATTTATTTATATAAAAACATTGACTGATTAACAAAAAAAAATTAAAAAATCGTGGGGCGCTTACAACATTTTTTTATTATAAAGATTCTGATCACGATGACTTGTATTTTTTAGATGATTACATTGTCATTTGTCCTTCGCCATTCATATGTGAAGTCTCAATTTAATCCGACCTGTTAAAGTCGGTGAAAAACACTTTCTAAGATTCTATTATCCATGTACGTAGATACACACCAAGCTACTAAAAGCGGGTTGAAAAAAATATTTTCGTATTCCAAAAAAAGTATCTTCATGCCCATATCCCCGAAGTGGTAGGAAGGGGACAACAAGGGCACCCACGACTAGCCAAAGACACTAACGGCCAATGCTAATAATGTATCTCTAAAGATGGATTTCAAGCAATCGAGATAGTTGCGTATCCGGCCTATCCTGTACCTAATTGCCATATTATCCTGTCCATAGATATGTTATTGGCAAGCGATAACATAAAAATGGATCAAAATATCAATCTTAGACAGTAAGTTTTGGATTAGGATTGATTATTATTAATATTAGCCGTAAGTCCCACAGTGTGATAGGTGGCAAGCCTATCGCCAACCGGGCACATACCAATCCCGGACAGCATTTTTTATCAGATAATTAGAAAAACCCAATTTTCTTTTTTTTGCCTGTCCCGGGATTTGAATCCGGGACCTCTTGCAGTCAAGTCGATTGATGATGATCGAAGAGGTTTTCGTGTTCATTGAAAATTTATAAGATAGTTGGTATAAATTTCTTTAAAAAAAATCCATGAAAGTAAATTGTCCTCAGCTTCGTTGCAGCTTATCTCAGCTGGATATCCGACGATCCATCACACTGCCGTAGAAGAATAACGGGTGTGATAGAAATGAAATCTTTAACACTTTATTCAGGCGTGGAAAGATATTTATATGAAGATTAAATTATGGGTTATGCAAGTGAATTTTTAGGGTAGACAATGAATTTTTTCTTATACTTGTTTGAGCTGAATTTTTGCATATAATTTTAGTTTGGACGAGTTGAATATTCTCTCTGTGATAGACCGGGTTCGATACCTTGGACAGGCAACAGAAACAAAATATGTTTTATCAATTTTCTAGTAAAACAGAGTTGGGTATGTCAGAAAAAGCATGAAATTAGCATAAACGCGGTCGACATGAGAGCGCTACCTACTGAAAAACTGTCGCTCGCGGACCGCACTCGTAACAGTGAGATCCAAAAAGAGTGGGATTGAAAGAAAGTGCTGGTGTTAAAATGTGATAGGGCATGCTCCGCTGGTTCGGTCATGTAGAAAGAATGACAGATGAAAGATTGATAAAGCAGATATACAATGCAAATGTGGATGGATGTAGAAGATCAAGTTTGACATTTCACGATCAGATCACTCGGATATTATCCGAGGGTGGTGTTAAGAGTCTCCGAAACCGGCGTGTTTGTATAAGAAGGGTAATGATTTGTCAGGATCGTGAGGTCTGGCACTCGATAATCTCTGCCAACCTCGTAAGGGACTTGGCGTGAAGATATGTATGTATGTTTATTTTTCAAACTATTTCAAATAGTTTGTAGTGGTATCCTAAACTAAAAATGTGTCTGCCTGATTTCTCCTTTATACCCAAGTTTGTTTACAACACAATGACACGTAACTAGCCTAATGGAAAGTGACGTTAGGGTCAAAGGTGGTCATGTAATAAGCTTGAAGAAACCTCTCTATTGTTTGAAATACTTATATGGTGTTCTTCCACGGGACTTCTTCAGTCTTCTGAACACTTCTTCAGTAAGACAGTTTCAGACACTCCTAAGTAGTGCGAATAGTGTAAAAAGAGGAGACCATTTTTTGGGCATTGTTTTTGTTTGTTAATTAATTTGCCCATTTGTGGGGCCGGTAAAAGCCTTTAGGCCATGCTACCATGTCTTCCGTATTAATTCTTTATTGCAGTCATTAGTCACTATTTACAAAGTCATGTCTGGGTCTTGAGTAAAGTGGTGGTTTCGTTACACAGACTCGTTTATGAGATTTGGCGTCAGCGAGGAAATTCGCGATACACTAATTTCTTCATGATTATTTCATTGGTGTACTTTCACTGAACAAAATTAAAGTGATTCCTACATAAATTAACTAATTTTACTCATATTTTACACTAAATTCAATAATTGTGAAAAATACGACCATTTTCATTCACGATGTCGCCAAAACTCTCTTTTTTTGAAGTTAATTTGCGCTAAGACCTTTAGGCCAAGCTGCCACGTCTTCCGTATTAATTATTTTTTCATTAGTCACATGTCTTCCGTATTAATTATTCTTATACAGTCATTAGTCACTATTTACAAAATCACGTCAGGCTCTTAAGTAAAGTAGTGGTCACTTTACACAAGCTCACTTTGAGAGATTTGTCGGCAGCGAGGAAATTCACGATACACTAATTTCTTCATTATTATTTCATTTGAGCACGTTCACTGAACAAAACGAAACTAATTCTCACCTAAATTAACTAATTTCACTCAATATAAACACGAAATTCAATAATTACGAAAAAACTTCGACCATCTTTTCTCACGATGGCGCCAAAACTTCAGGATAACACCTTTGTTTATTATTTTTTTTAAATTTTGGCACTAGTGTTAGCATTTGCCATTATTCAAGTTGAAATTCGCATCAAGCTACCCAACTTAACAAAATTATGTTTAAATTGTTAAAAATTTGTCATAAGTCGTCAAAGAAAATCATGTCAGGGTGACAGGTGGCCTCATTACTCAATCTCATTTAATGAGATTTGCTGGCATCGAGGAAATACACTTTGGGTTTACTAATTTCCTCATGATTATTTCATTTGTACAAAATTCCAAAGTTGACTAATTTCACCCAATGTTAATACTAAATTCAATCATTACAAAAAAACTATGACCATCTTTTCTCTCAATTGTATAAAAACTAATTTTGTACAAAAATCTTTTGATAATGGTGGTGCTTCTTTTGTACAGAAACTAAATTTAATTTAGAGGCATTCTATCTTTTTAAATGAAATCAAAACAAAATGTATGGAACATTTTATATATGTCAGATTAATTTGATCAACGTTTTCCTAGTGCTAGATTAAACGTCTGGAATGTCGTGATAGTGTTATGTAGAGACTAATCTGACAGCACTTAATGTGTTTCATCTCTTACTATTACTTTGGCTAAAAAAATATAGTACCTAACTCACTAAACTAATTTTAAGTTATTGAACTTAAAATTAGTTTAGTGCGTGCGCAACAAAACTTCCAATGTCTCATTTTATACACACTGTAATGGTTATGTACCAATTAACGATTAGTATGATCATACTCAAAGATTGAGCTTAAAATATATAATATCTTTGGTATAGTTTACGGTAGACAGGGTTAAACTTGTTAAAGTTTTAAAATTGTTTGTAAGTTATAATTCAAATTGTAATAAAAATAAAACTTTTTGTTGTATGAACATTAAAACATTGTGTATATAATTAAATAATCACTTTTATAAATATTAAAATATTTGCACACCACAATGTGGTAGAATATGTTGGCAAGCTTAAATAATTTTATAACAACTACAACACGTATATTCCGCCAACATATATATTTTCCTATAAATTTTAAAGAAAGAAAAAATTTCGCCCCAGACAGGATTTGAACCTGTAACCTTTCGTCTCAAGCCGACAAATGCTCTAACCAATTGAGCTACTGAGGATTCAAGTCCCGTGGCGAAATTTTTAATTCCTTTCTAACCCGTTAACGCGGGTAGTTATGTCCTATAGATACACAATTCTGAGTAAAATAAATAAATAAAAAAAAATACGATATATATTTTCTTTCTTTCTAAATGACAATAAGTAATTAGCTAAGTAACGTCATTCTAAAACCTGTTACGGTTAACAAATTGTGTGATAAAAATAAAGGAAAATATTGAAAAGACCTACAAAGAATTTAGAAAAATCAAAACCCGCAACCAAACCTATCCGTTAGCTAAGAACCATGTCGGTCACGTAATCAATAAAAAATATCCGCACCGAAATTCAATTAGACCGATTAGGAGTTAAGATGCCACAAACAAACATACAGACACACAGACAAACACATGAAACTAATAACACTCCTCTTTTCTGTCGAAAGTTAAAAGTATTACTGAAAACTATGTCTCATATTTTCTGCTTTCAAGTTTTCACAAAAGCGAAGTCAAGTTTGAATTAATAGAAGTTCCTATAAAGAAAATAAGGATGAGCCGTCTATTATGCACCGTCTTTTGTGTATTTAGAGCATTAATTTAGGGGCAGTTTTTACCACAAATCATGGTTACTCTATGCATTATAGACCTGCCAAAGTGTGAGCGTGGAATAAAAAATTTAATAATGTTATTTGAATTTAAATTTGAGTTATATTTTTTATAGGGGTACGAATAAGTGCACGGCTTTACTGGTGATAAGAAGTAATCATCTATAACGAGAGATATTAAAGATGCCTCGCCGTCCTTGCCCGGGGTGTGTGGCCTAGTGTGCAAGTGTACAGACTAACATACCCAGTACGGAACATGACACTGTCAATAAAGCGATAGAATCCTACCCAAACCAGTTGCAGCACAGCGCTCTACCACCAGTGGTCATGTTGGTAATGAATAAAATTATGGCTATATTCTTTTTTTACGAGATGTCAGGCAGATAGGCAAGTGATCTATTTCACAAAAGGGACCCAGGCCAGCAAGGACTGCTTCCCTCTTTTCTCCTAGAGAGACATTTAAATAAGACAAGCAGAGAAATCTACACAATGTTTTAAAAAGAATCGCTAAAATGTACTATGTACGTGCAGAACTTACAAGCGATTGGACCAATTTGGATAATTTTGGTATTGAATCATATCACATTAACATATGAATGAAACGCTAAAACTTGTGTATATGTGTCTTTAACTTCCGAACGACTGGACCAATTTGGGTAATTTAGGTTTTAAATTATTAGTTCAAGTTCAGCAAAGATAAGAAAATGGCAAAAACTGTGAGGAAACTAGTAGAAATAATTATTTAATTTTCCCATACCAACTGAATAGGTTTAATGAAACTCTCTGGGACAGCAAGTTGTATAAAAATCGAACAATTAATGTATGTTCCTTGTTTACCCATAACAGATTTACGGACAAACTTAGAACGATCTAGCATCTATTATGCATCTGTTTTACTGCAGTTGGCGTTCCACTTTACCGGCAGTTTCTAACATAAATCATCGTTAATCTATATTTCATCGATCTTGCTAAATCTCTGGCATCGAAGGCCACTGGTGATAAATGTTCTAAGATATTACGATTTAAAATTCCTTTCTTCCATTTATGATTATAAATAGTATAACTTATGTTCGCAAACGGTTTTTTTTTATTTGATGCTTAATCTAATTTACGATAGCCGAGAGATGTCAAAAATTGCGCGATATTTGTAAAATAATTGCAAGTTTATATTCGAATATATCAATTTTATGTAAATGAAATCGCGACATGCGTTTTGTAGCAACACATAAATAATATTAATATAATATTAATAATATTAATATAGCTTTATTTCAACTTTACTCGTACAAGTACACATACATACTTATCTTTATACGCCATATTCTTTACGGGACAGGTAGAGAGGGTCGAGTGCCAAGTTACTATTAGTATAGACCTACCTAGTTTAAGTATATTGTTGTTTTCCACCGCGAAAAGTTTCTGTTTTCAGTTTTATCTATTGATATTTTAATTGTTCGTTTCGTTTCATACAACCTGTCGTCTTCTACGACTCGAGAAGAAGACTCTTGGCGCCACAGATGAAAGATTGAAAAAACAGATATACAATGCAAATGAGGATGACCCCGGAAAGTCCTAGTTTGACATTTCACGGCCAAATACCTTCGAATCTTACCCAAAAGTGGCGTTATGAGTAAAAAAGTTACTTAACTTTTATTAATTAATTGTATAGAAGAGTCTACATTGTGGAATAGGCATGCTTTGTCAAAAAGGAAGATGCTCTAATTTTAATATGCATAAATATTGTACAGTAAACAAACGATTTTGTTTTTTGAATTAAATTAACTTTTAAAAAGTGTGGTTTAGGAGGTACCTAGTAATGTAAGCTTTTTAATTAATTCCCTTACCTTATCCCCCGAACCGGAACACGTCAATGGCCAGCACTGACGTTATGGCTGCAGGAATAGGTAAGGCGGTGGTACCAATCCAGGCCAGTCGCTATGAAACTCTACCACCTTGTAAGATGGTTAGCCTATGCTTGCCTTTTACGAGCTGCCTGGCAGGAAGGTAGATGGTCTATACTGCAAAGAGGGCCAGAGCAACATAAAATTGTAAAACCTTACCTGACTGATATGATCCTCATCCACCGTCAGGTTGACTTTAGCGACATAGAAGGTGGCGGGAAATGGTGGTGTTTTGGCGTAATACTTCTTCAGTTGTAGGTCGTTGCAGGCGTTCAAAGACCCCAGCCAATATTCATTACCGAATAATATGTTGGGGCTGTAACGTCCCGAAGCATCGTACACTGGAACAAAGAAACAGTCAGATTAGGATATGGATTTAAATATATATCTTTGGTCGAGAGGTTAGCGTACTCAGCTCCACTGAACAACCGCGAGGCTCGGGTTTGAATCCTGACTGGGCTTACATTTGTGCAGTAAAAGTAGATGTTTGTATTTCCGGGCCTGGGTGTTTAATACTAGTATCGTTATCTTACACTCAATGATTTCGAAATACACTATTATTATATATTTTTATTTACTATTATTGAAGCTTTTCTCAAAACATTTTGAAATTATATTATTATAAGTATTACTACCGTTTTTGTCATTAGTGTTAAATTTTATTGTGTAACTTATTGTACCCATCGAAGTTCAAGTAAATGTATTTTATAATACTTTGAATATAAATGAATCTGCATTCACGGTCGAATTTGATACGTTGGCTGCCCTAGGCCTACGAAAGATTGCCCCCCCCCCCTTATGTGCTGTAAAGCATGCAAAATTAAATCAACTATAGACATTAACTAAAAATGAAAAAAAAATAACGATAATCAGTAAATGTTTAATTATCTCAATCAGTATTTCAGATACTGATTTTTACCATTTCTATTTGTGAGAAGCAATGAATCGTTATTCACAAATTGTCTTTTGCCTGGATTTCTGAGCAGAGCAAATTTTGCCGCCCCCTAAATTTTGGCCTAGGCCTACTCGGCCTATTGGGAAATCCGCCCCTGTCTGCATTTAAAACAAGTTTAAAGTTTTCTAACGTATTTCAGGGTTAGATCAATTCGTGTGATTTTCCCAGGGATATTTAAGTCATATAAAAGCAAAGGCAGCAACATCCAGTTCCACCCCAATTTTAGATTTCATTTGCAACCTCTGCGCCCCATTCATCATCATGTTAACTCCTTTATATTAAACTTCTCATTCTCATAAACATAGTATGCCAAAACCTACTCAATAGAGTTTATAAATGAGTTACAAAACTACAACCATACAAAGACACAAGTTCAAACACATATTAATATGATCAAAACGTATATTTTTATGGCAGAACAAGTGAGAAAAAAATATAGGAGATATTTTAGAAACGTATATATTCCTAAAAATAACTACCATAATTGCTTTTCTCAGTTCACATTTTTATGAGACGAGTATAAGCTTCAAAACTCATACTGTACCTCGAAGAACGGCGTCATTTTATTATACCGTTTAGTGAATATTTAAACGAGCTTCTCATTTAAAGTGCAAATAAATAATATAGTACTATCATTATCCCAAAGCTTTATTGTCAAATTACTTAAGGCACATATTTGCAAGAACAGGGCAAAATGAATGTCACTGATTTGCAATCAAAAAATATATTTTTAAAAAGTTATCCGCTAAAGAACTGTAAGATCATTTTCTGCAGGTTTATTCAAAATACTTAGTACGAAACATATTTGTAAACGTATTTTTTATTTTCTTATTAATTTTGCCGTTATAGAAAAAACATTGAACTATTTCCCACAATCTAGATAGTCTTCGCCTTAACTATGTTTACAAGTCGCCAAGGTCACGAGTTTGTGTGTGTGTGTGTGTGTGTGTGTGTGTGTGTGTTTTCCAAAAGAACACTAGCATTTGCTGTCTATTGGTTCTTTCTGTCGATAAGTAACGAAATGTCCAATGAACTTTGTATGACATGTTAAGGGTAATCACTACTGACATTTTACTCTTGGTTAGTGTTTAACCCATTGCGCGACATTAAACAATTGTTTTGCGTTCAATCAAAATTAAGAAGATATTAAGAATTTTAGTTCGATTCTTCAAATAAAATAATAATGAATGAGCATTGCGGAAGTAGGCATAAAACCAGCAAAACCGAGAAAAAGAAGTTCTGCCTTTCGAGAAAACTATTTTTTTAATTTAAATGAATAACTTTAATACGCAACCCAAGTCGCGAGCAAGAGTTAGTTTAAAGTAAGATTTTCATATACAATATCTAAAGTTTTAAAGTGGATTAAACTAAGGTTTAAGATTTCAATTATTTAATGAGTACATACCATTCCTTCTTTTACTTCTTACGCAGATTACGATTTTTTTTGTAAGGCAAATTTTTAACCACATTTTCATTTCCTTAATTATTTTCATGAAACAGTTGTAATTCCCAAGGCTATTATTCAAAACCGTCATAATTTCGTTAACGAATATTTAAACAAGCTTTCCATTGAAGATACAAATTAATAATATGGTAGAACATTCTAGAGGAAAATGTGACGATTATTTCATAAAATATGAGCTCGTTAGATACTCTTCATTTTGATTTATTAAGACAGCGTAATATTGCCTTCCCTAAATGAGTTTTGTGATTGTATGCATGAAGAGATATTAGATGGGTCCTGTCGTTATATTAATCTAAAGCACCCGTGATTAAGCACTTTTCTTTAATCTGTGATGTAATTACCACGCACAGATTAAATAAAGGCTAACTACTAATGTTTTTTTTTAATTTTTGCATGGGCGTAGGCGTCTGCCATTAATTAAGTTTAATTTTTGAGTTATACTTATCCTATTAATATTATAAATGCGAAAGTTTGTATGTATGGATGTATGGATGTTTGTTACTCTTTCACGCAAAAACTACAAAGCCGATTACGATGAAATTTGGTATGTAGGTAGCTGAAGACCCAGAATAACATATAGGCTACGTTTTATACCGGAGTTCCCGCGGGATTGGGACTTACGCGGGTGAAACCGCGGGGCGCAGCTAGTTTGATAATAAAAAATAGTCAACATAAACGAAGATTTTTGGCATTGTTACGTATAACTCAAAAACTGCTAGTAGGATGTTGATGAAACTTATGTGGAATCGTTGCGAAACTATTCGCCAACTTTCGAAAAAAAATATCAAATTGCTCTTTTTCTTAGAGGTTCTCTATCAGGTAACCAAACAAATAGTTGAAGTCAATATTTGCAGTTTTACTGCGCTTAACCGACTTAAGTTTACCTATTTCAAAAAGGAGGGTATTATCAATTCATCAAAATAAGATAGCTAATAAAGTTTTTATGGGCAAGGCGTTAGGTTAGGCCAATTACGCAAGTCTACTGGTTACGCTACCCTCCGGAACGGAACATGACACTGTCATTACGGCGCGCGACAGGAATAGGTAAGGTTAGCTTTCTACCCAGACAAGATGTAGTACAGCACTCTGCCACCAGTGGTCTTTGAATATACCTTACCTATATGTATTTGTTTGTTGATTTAAACAAAATTGATTGATGCCACCGTTTACCTATTCCTGACGCAATAACGTCAATGCTTGCCGTTGATGTGTTCCGGTTCGGAGAGTAAGGTAGCCGGTAAATTTACTTTTGTTTAAGGCCTACTTAATTTAACTAACTTACTTTAGTTACTCAAGGCCTAACATCCCGGCCTCAGGTTGTCAACGCACCATTACCACATTTGGTGTCTCTGACGTGCGGCGGCGTGAATTTCTTACCATCTGGAAATAAGCTTGTTCGGTTGTCTTCCATTATCAAAAAAAAACAGTTGATCTTACTTACGTTTTGTACTAACAAGCCGCGAGTGGAAGCTTTTTTTTATGTCATTGGAAGGCAAACAAGCAGACGGATTTCCTGATGGTAATAAATTCCCGCCGCCTAGTGACACCAAAGATGGTAATGGTGCGTTGCCAACCAAAGGCCGGGATGTTAGGCTTTCAGTAACTAAAGTAAGTTTACTGGCTACCTCACCCTCCGAACCGGAACACGTCATGACGTTATGGCTGCAGGAATAGGTGAGGTGGAGGTACCAATCTGGGTCAGTCGCTGCGAAACTCTACCACCTAGTCAGATGTCACGGTGTTAGTGATGGCAAGCCTATGCTCGCCTTTTTCGAGCTGCCTGGCACAGGAAGGCAGATGGTCTATTCTACAAAGGAGCCCGGACCAACACAAGGGAAAATATTTGCATACCACAGTCTGGTAGAATATGTGCTTACATTTTTTGAAATATATTTTAATACACATATTCTGCTAATAAATAAATTTCATAGCATTAAATTATGTATGTATACACCGCATGTACATTTAGTATTAATATACAAAACGCTCTCACACCTTTCCTTTACAAACTTAGCTCAAAAGCTGAAATATTAATAGTATGTGGTAAACAGTGCCTGGATTCTGTGTCCACAGAGAATAATATATTAGGCTTGATTTATTACTAGAGGCATTAGTAAAGGCATTAGTGTAATTATAAAGTAAATATTTGATAACAATGTTTTAAATTATTCTGAATTTAAAGGTAAAATCTGCATTATCTGTGCTCTATAAATTTCATTGTTGGTTTCGGCAAAACAATGTAAGAGATTTTTATAATCTGTATTTTATGTTTTAAGTGCTAATCTTTTTGAACAAAGAACATAAAAAAGTTATTGGGTTCCTGGGAATGTTGTTCTTTTAAACCTGAAACTTATGAAACTTCTTTTTCTAATACTGTGAAAGTATAATTTTATGATAGCTAATAAGCAGTCGGCTCTTCTAAAGGTCGAGTTAGTTTTTTTCTAAAAGTTTCTGTCACCTTAAGTTGTTTGTCAGTGTTTGTGGTGAAGACCGGTTGATAAATGATAGCTAATGTGCGCATCCTAGCACTGCACGGACGGCTAAGACTAAGAACTCACGGAGCGGTTTTTACGGTTGCGGTTGGTTACGGTGCGGTTTTATGCGGATAAAATCGTCCGCGGTTATTTGCGGTTCCCACGGCAGCGGTCGCCCGTCCGTACCATCGTACAAGTTTGCGAGCAATGATTTTAACCGCGACGACTATGTGACCGCACAAATTAGCAGTCTCCTGAGTTTTGTCATAGAACCGCAGTTCCGCGACCGCGCGGGAGCGGGTAAAGACCGCTCGGTTAGTTCTTAGGCTAAGTGTGCGTTAAGTTGAGTTTACGTCACGCAAAACGTCACGTCTGGGTTTTTAAAATATTACTCTATGACCAATCAATAAAGTTTGCCGATTTCTCTCCTAGAGATATTTATTATTTAATCGACTTAAGATTTTAATTAACACTTTTGCAATCAAGATTTAATTGCACTAATTTCCGTTGGTAATGAAACAATAGTATCATTATGTTGTCTTTTCTTTCATAAAAATGTTTAATTTTAATATGAGCAGCCCGTCTTGTCTTTGCACGGGTGAAAACTTTTTGCGATAAATATAGTCTATTACTAAATATTACTATTAACGACCGCCTCGTTGGTCGAGTGGCTAGCGTACACTCCTAATTTCACTGATCTATCGCAAGGCTCAGGTTCG
>NJDD01012387.1:6651-17343 GCA_002245505.1 Calephelis nemesis | reverse complement strand
TACCAATTCAGGCGAGTCGCTGCGTAACTCTACCACCTAGTAGGATGTCACAGTGTTAGTGGCGGTAAGTTTTGGCGAGCTGCCTGGCAGGAAGACTAATGGTCTATTCTGTAAAGGAGCCCGGATCAACACGGGGGAGTTTTAACATTGCGTAAATATGTTTTATAGAAACGTTTATTACTACGTTATTTAAAAAGCGCGTAAGAAAAGCTATTTTCGAAGTTCTATTTTTCGAGGTTATTTGATATTTCTATATGAAAAATTCATCACTCATGGATCATCACCGTCAGTCACAGATAATGGATGCTTTGCATATCTAATTTAAACAAAATTTTTCTATTAAGGGTTTGAGGATACTAAATAATTTGTCAAGGTTTCAGCAGCTGCACTCATAGGCTCTGGGGCTATTATTTTAACTTAATTTCGATTTAAGCTAATTGGTAAAATAAATTAATATAATTTTATTTCATAGCTTGTGTAAGCAGCGACAATATTTATTTTAATGGGGTTTTTTAATGTTCATTAAAAATATATATTTAAATAAGTAAATCGATATTCCTGGACAAGTTACACAAATTGAATCTAACCCCAAAGTAAGCAAATTATATGCATGTCTTAGAAAGAAAGAAAATATATTTATTTGCGGAATATGCGTGTTGAAGTTGTTACAAAATTATTTAAGCTTTCCAACATATTCTACCACATTGTGGTGTGCAAATAATTTAATATTTTTATAAGTGATGATGATGATTGATCCGACCGATTTCGGCCATGGCGACCACTTCGACTCCTTAGTCGTAGTCCTTATAAGTATAAAATAACTAACTATATACACAACGTTCTAATATTCATACGAACAAATAGTTTTATTCTTATTATAATTTGAGTTATAATCTTAGAATAATAATCTTAGAATAATAACGCTATATTATTCTAAGATGCATGTGTTATGGATGTTAGTCAACGATACTAATACATATAAATTACTTAAATAGATACCAGATTAAATTTAATAAGCACCCAGACCCGGAAATGCAGACGTCCAAATGTTCAACACACAAATGCCTGCCCCCGTCAGGAATCGAACCCAAGCCTCGCGGTTAGTCGGTGTACTTAGACGTGTCCGCTAGCGACTCGACCAATGAGGCCGTCTATTATTATATTGTATATAATTTAAACGTTTTATAATCGGCCTTCGGTAGAATTTCTCTGTGATTATACTATGTGAAAAAACACTTACACTCTTCCACAACATGCTTTAAGTTACACTTTTAGTTTCCGGTTTCACTTTTAGTCCTTCTGATGTAGTGAAAAGTATAACCGATAGACTAAAGACAAGAAATGTTAAATTAAGTATATTCTGGAAAAGTTCAAGTGTTATTAAAATTATGTGTAATTAATTTTAAGACTGAAATAGATTCAATAACTAATTAAGTAGTAATGAATTATTAAAAGCACATTTCTTCACCTCAGCAGGTTAATTATTATATTACTAGCACATTTTTTTAATTAACTTAGTTTAATGTTATATTTCTTGCTGATATCATTATTTATTACATTACAGCGACTTCATTTTTTTAATATAGATTAAAGATAATCTTATTAAGATCTTCTTTAAGGCCCGCCACATACATACAAATTTTGTAACGAAATTCGGTTTCGCAAAAAAAGCCTTCGTTCGGAATTTCGATTCAAATTGTTTTACATGTTCGAAAATTTTGCTTCGAAATTTCGAAACGGGGTTTCGTAAATAATTTTGACTTTTTTAGTAACTTTTAAAGAATAATTTTGAACGGAAAATCAAAACGGAATTTTCAGTTAAACGAATCCTTACAATAGACCTTCTAAGACATTGTACAGGTACATAAGGGACTTGGCAGGAAAATATATACTATTAAGGTATTTTTTTAAATAGGAATATCGGTACCCATTTTTTTACATACTTTATTATATTCCTGTTTCATTTGTTTATGTATAAGTACAATCTATTGTATACGATGTCTTACTTTTTTTCAAAACTTCATTTTTTGGTTGTCTGAAAAAAAATCATTTTGTGTATTTTTGCTTCTGTTTTTCGATTTTTTTGCTCATATGTGTATGAAATATTAAATAAATGTATTGGTTTAAAACCACAACAGAATTACTTCCACTATCATATTTTATTAAATGTAACAATTTATAGTTTCAATTCGCTACCAATTTCAGTTGCGGTTTGAGGGTTTTCTTCTGGGAAATTTAGTTTCATTTATTATTAACATTTAACCCTTCTCATTTATATTGTATGGACTCTGTTGAGTTTATAACTGCTTCTAAATGAAATAAACAGATTGTTAATGTAGTAGTAGTATCTGCACGCCTATATCCCAAAGAGGTAGGCAGAGGTATAACCAGAATAACCACGATTAATCGCTTGTACTTTTAACCGAATTCAAAAAAAAGGTGGTTATATGTTCAACTCCTATTTTTTTATTTAAGTATGTTAACGAGTTCCGAACCGTTTTCAAAACTTCTTTTTTTATTTGAACCCACCACCAAGTCTGGATCTGATCCCTCTGATGATCTCATACAATTGACGCCGATACCAGACCACAAGACAATAATGCGATACATAAGATTTTCACAAATAAGATACAAAAGTTTTTTATACTAATAAATGTATTCGTGTTGTCAGTTTTATTCAATTACTAGCTGTCCCGGCGAACTTCGTTTCAACCGTTCGTTATGGAAAATAATAAAGTATTATTTTTCCCATTTTCCCTGCAACTTTCCCGGTTTTTCTTTTCTTAAGAACCTTCTCCTGATAATAACTAACACAATAATAAAAGAATTAGCCAAATCTGTTCAGTCATTCGGAAGTTATGCGCTTACCAACACATTTAGCGATTCATTTTTATATTATAGAATATAGATGATCTTTCAAATCTTATCAATCTACTTTAATAAATAAATTAATTAATTGCATGTTTGCTATATTACCTTCTATTTACATAATTTTCTCTATTGCAAGCCCTCTGTGCAATATATAAAATAACTAGCGGTACCCCCCGGCTTCACACGGGTATAAAATATACATATAAACCTCTTCATTCACTTTATCTATTCATAAAACCGCATCAAAATCTAAATCTATAATCTATTTAATCTATGTATGTTTAAATCATTAAAATAAAATTTTAGAGATTTAAGCATACATAGAGACGTAGGGACAGAGAAAGTGACTTTGTTTTATACTATGTAGTAATGTGAATATTACATCTCCATTAGATCACCTCTGTGGTCTAGCGATCCGGCGTCGGACTTGACTTCATGAGGTCCCGGGTTGGGCAACAAAAAAATTGTTATTTATTAATTTTCTAATAAAACAACGTGGCCCGAGATTGGATATCGATCACATATTTCCCGATAGGTTTGCCATCTATAACATTGTAGGACACAGTGTCTTTTGCTAGTCGTGGCGGCCCTGATTAGACCTATGCCTACCTCTTCAGAGATACGGGCGTGAAGATACTTTACATGTTCCTTATAAATAAAACAAGTTTAATTATTTTAGCATTACGTAAACCGCATTTACCGAGTAAACGGCATCTGTTGTGCCGACCGCGAAGTGGGGCACCGACCGGCCATGACATCGTCGGCGAACAAAGCATTAGACATAGTCAATTATAATTTGTTTACTATTACAAAATACTACATTTTATATCCTTACCTTGACTCTTTAGAATGTCACAATAAATTATCCGAACAGATTTAAATCGTCCCAAGGATGTTTTGTTGATTAGATTTTCCTTTTCAAATTTCGACACATTTTGAATTTAGAACGTTAATTTTATTTGGTTGGTACAATTACTATACATTTTTTAAATAATGTACAAATACATGCAATTTTTGAATTGAAATATTCAAAAAATGTAAAATCAATATATTTGTAAATTACGATAGTTAAATTGTAACGAAAACCAAAACCGCTTCATAAACCTGAGCTTTAGCAGTAAAAACCTTTAAACTGTCAAATGTTTAAATATCAGATGATTTTTTCTGCAATTTAAAATTTTCGATATCATTTCACATATAAAATGGATTTACTTTCGGTATATTAAAAAAAACCTATTTCTATTTTGCCAAGATCTCCTATAAAGCATCAAAAATATTTTACAAAATGACAAATGAAATTTTTCGTTTGATTTGAACCGCTAAGCTTCGTAGCGATTTATTTTGGTGACATATCAAAAGCAGCGTCACCTACACCTGGAAGATAAGTATATCTGTTTTTTGTGTCTGTGAATTGTCTAAGGTATTTTTTTTAAATGTGTTAATTGTGTTTATAACCCATCCATGAACTATTTGTAACATGCATATGTAATTTCAACCAAAACTCTTCAGCTGATCGCCTCTGTGGTCTAGCGGTCCGGGTATTGCACTTGACTGCATGAGGTCTCGGGTTCGAATCCCGGGTCGGCCAACAAAAAAGAAAATTGGATTTTTCCAATTTTCTAATAAAAAAAATGTTGTTCGGGATTGGAAATGTGCCCGGTTGGCGATAATAGGCTTGCCACCTATCACATTATGGGACTTAGTGTCTTCGGCTAGTCGAGGGTGCACTGGTTGTGCCTCTGTCTACCTCTTCGGAGATATGGGCGTGAAGATACTTAACTTTACTGTTCAGCTGCTTATGAGCATTAAGGTGGTAAACACATGTATAGAAGTGACACATATCATATGTTTAAATGGATACGCTTGCACTACGTCTATACGTATGTCATCACAAAATTTGGCATAATATGGGTCATCAATAACCTGGAGAAAGACATAAACTACTTTTAATCCAAATTGTTAAGCGTTTCTTGTCGAATACAAATAAAAAAAATAAAAAACTGTGACACAATTTGAAATTCGAAAAACATTGTTGATTTTTTTTTACTTTAGAGTATATCTAACGACAAACATCCAAGAACTCGAGAGCATATATGTAAATTTTATTGCTTAGATGTGACTTGTTTACTTTAAAATACTGTAAATATTACTGGACAAGGTTAAAGCTTTCGAATGCCTATTTTAACCCAAGATGAATAATAAAGTGCACATAATATAAGCACCGTCTAACTACTACAAACCGACTTAAAATCCAACCATGTAGTCTAACTGACAATTTTAATTAACTATCTACAGGTAGAGTTAGGACGATCAGAGATTCGCTGCTTGCTGAGATGTCATTGATTAAAGGAAAGTGGGTTATAATTCGAAATCGCGGACAATGGGTAATTATTGATGTTTACAAGAGTTTTCTTGTCAGAATAAAAAGTAATCGCTTGATTTAAGTAATTTCTAATAGTTAAGTAACTGTCAAATATAAAAGTTTGGTTTTCAATTACTTTCTAAATTCATTCATCATTTACCGAAAAGGAGGAAATTGGGAATGACGTACGCTTTTAATACAACCGTTCAGATATCGTAATACTGGATATTAAATTTAACTGGATTTAGGTATATTGTACATCAAATATTCACGGTATACTGTTTCATATCAAAAGCGAGAATACCTACATAAGGATTATTATTAGACGCAGGGCTGTATTAGGGGAGGGCCTATAAGCCTCGGAGCCTCTACAGACAAGAGACCTCTATACTAGAGACTTCGCAAAAAAATCTTACAAACTCCGAAAAGCAACTATTTTTACTCATTTTTTTTGTTTATTGTTTTTTATTGTTTAACCAACCAATGCAACGATTTCTTCATTGTTTAACCTTTTCTAAAGTACTTTGTACAAACACGATTATATTGTACTTTAATATAAACAATAAATTGGGCGGAAAAAAATTTCATTTTGTTTCGAAAAAATTTGAGGTTACAGGCCTCCATTCTTTTGTTGCTCCAAGGCCTCCTGACTACTAAACCCGTATACGTAGTAGGGGTTACTAAGGTTTCAATATGTACTACATATGTCTATATTTAATTTGAGCGGGGTTAATTTAGCATCTTCTCTTCCATGTTCAAAAAGGCAAGGCAAAGGCAATTTACGGAGGCAAAATCATGGCACCTAGAAATAACCGAAGACACTAAACCTATCTCAGTGTAAGAATATGATAGGTGATAAGCCTATCGCCAACCGAGCACAAATAAAATAAAACATATTATAATAAAACATTTTTTTACTAAAAAGTTGCTAAAATTTTCCCCGTGTTGGTCCGGGCTTCTTTGTAGAATAGACCATCTGACTTCCTTGCCAGGCAGCTCGTAAAAGGCGAGCATAGGCTCACCGTCACTAACACCGTGATATCTGACTAGTCTAGCAGCGACTCGCCCGGATTGGTACCACCGCCTTACCTATTTCTGCCGCCATAACGTCATGACGTGTTCCGGTTTGAGGGGTAAGGTAGCCGGTAAACTTACTTTTGCTCGAGGCCTAACATCCCGGCCCCAGGTTGGCAACGCACCATTACCACCTTTGGTGTCTCTAGGCGGCGTGAATTTCTTAACATCAGGAAATCCGTCTGCTTGTTTGCCTTCCAATATCATAAAAAAAATACATTTTATATTTTTGTCCGGGGATCGAAAGTCAAAAAAGTCAAAAATCTTACAGTCAAGTCCATCACCAGACCACAAAGACTTTTTTATTTAATTTAAAATTAACTTCTTTAACTAACCCTTTTTACATGACGTATACTTTACTGCTACTAGTTCTTTGTTGGTATTCAATAAAAAAATATTGTTATTATACAGCGTGGGTCAGGAATAATTAATATGAATGAAATATTAGTAAAATAATTAAATGTCAAAGTCTTAACACTTTTAATTTGTTAAGTAGGTGTGCGGTGCAGGTGACACCAAGGGGAGTAAGGTACAGTATTACTATTTAAATTATGAGCTTCGATTTAACACTTTTAATCATTTTACACTTTATACTTTTATTTTTAAATTGGCTGACCTAATCTAAATTTAAGCGAAATGATTAATTATGTAATAACAACTCTATATATTTAAAATACATTCCGATTTCCGAAGCTTGACGAATAAAGCCGAAGCTTATAATTTAAATAGTACCACTGTAATATGATTAACGTGACCAGACCTCGCGTTTTGCCTCGTACCTGAAGATGAAACATGGCATAGGCAAGGGCAAGTTGCTACATATGACTCTACTACCAGAGGTCTTGTAGGTAATGATCCATCTAGCTTATACCCGCCTTCTTTAAGCTGCCTGGCAGGATGCAAATAGCCTGTCCTACACGGAGACCAGGACCACGCGGAGACCAATTTCATTAAATACCTATATTCCAAAAACTATTCGCATTTTGAAAGAATTTCATGTGACGATCTTTGAATTATGACCTACTAGCTGCGCCCCGCGGTTTCACCCGCGTAAGTCCCAATGCCGCAGGAACTCCGGGATAAAAGTAGCCTATATGTTATTCTGGGTCTTCAGCTACCTACATACCAAATTTCATCGTAATCGGCTTTGTAGTTTTTGCGTGAAAGAGTAACAAACATCCATATATCCATACATACAAACTTTCGCATTTATAATATTAATAGGATAGGATAGGGTTACTCCTAAATCTCGAAGTAATGCGAATTGGAAATGGGTATCGTATATTTCATTATACCTAGGTACTTTTGAACACAGTACTAGCGATTATTAATATATTCAATGAATTCGATAAAATAATTTAATATTTACTATTATCTAAATGTTAATAATTCGCCAGTATTATATTCAAGAATACCTACAATGACATACTCGATTTCAATTTCCAATATTGCATTAATCGAGCTTCAAGAGTAACCTAACCCTACTGGCCTTTTAATAAATCAATTGTTTATTAAATTACAGATTAATCTCAAATTTCATCCTATTTAATTTAGTCTTTAATTGACCATAAATCTTAGAAATGCGAAGAAAATAGAATTTAGGCAACATTAAAATTTCCAGACCATAAACAAAATTCGCAACATCATTTGTTACATAAAACGGGGACAGGAAAAATTTATATCCTCTTTTCAGATAAATTAATTACACTTTTTGCCTTCTTCGTCCTGGCGTTAATCCGTACCTACTATTAAAACCGGGATCACCTTCTTAACTCTCTTCCTCTACTTCGTTCGATTTCATGTATCCTCTAGTGACAGCTTGTTGGCTGTGTTCATAAGAAGATAAAGTATCGCCTCAGTGGTCTAGCGGTTCAGGTGTTGGGCTTGACTGCATGAGGTCCCGGGTTCGAATCCCGGGTCGGGCAACAAAAAGAAAATTTGGTTTTTCCAATTTATAATAAAAAACAATGTTGCTCGGGACTGGATATGTGCCTAGTTGGCGATAGGCTTGCCACCTATCACATTCTAAGACTTAGTGTCTTCGGCTAGTCGTGGGTGCCCTGATTGTGCCTCTGCTTACTGCGTCGGGGATATGGGAGTGAAGATACTTTAAAGTTTCTATGGTTTACCTAGAGATCTTACGCCTATAACTTTTAGATCAAGGCATTTATTAGCCACGTACTCCTTCGGCTTTCGCGCCACAAGACCAAACCAATGGAGACGACTCTCCAGTATTTTTAACCGACACCTATATATTTTTTATATTTATTGATCGGTTTCTTCACAAAGTCTCAATCTGATAAAGGAATTCTAGAGTATTTGATATTTCCTTACATTTTCCATCGTCGGCGCTTGGTAAAACTTCCAAATATTCATATTTTAAACAAAAAAAAACACTTGTACTGTTTTACTTGTCACTTATAATTTAATCCCTCCCTGACGATGCTGTATAAGCGAATCCGGTAGGCTATTTACAAAATAATAAATTATAAGTTATACGTAAAACAGTACAAGTGTTTCTTAATTTAAAAATATGAATTCTAGAATAATCGAGGAATAAGTACCTATTCATTTGTAGTGTATGTAGAAGATTTATTTATTGAAATCGAAGTCGATTTCAAGGAATTTCACTGCAGTAAAATTATATGACAGACGAAAGATTGACAAAGCAGATATACAATGAGAATGTGGATGGATGTAGGTACCCAAGGATAGGTTGACATTCCACGATCAAATGGTTCGGGTGTTAGTCAAGAGTCTCCGAAACCGGCGTTTTTGTATGAAAAGAGTTATGGATGTGGAGGAAGCAAGGCTGGTCTGCCAGGACCGTGAGGCTTACCACTTGACACTCTCTGACTACCCTGTAAAGGACTTGGTGTGGAAAGATATGTATGAATATAAAATTATGTACTTTGCTTTGTAATTTGGGAAAATATTAAACAAAGGCATTCCTCTTTATGAAGAGGCTCACTCGTTTAGAAATGAGGATGAGGATCAATTTTAAGAGAAAAAAATATATAGCGACATTTTTAGGTCTGCGTGTTTGTTAATTTCAATATCTAGTACATGAACGCTGATTTCTAAATAATATTTTATTAGTTATAATCCAGTCATTAGTAAGTCATCGTTAAGATCTCATTTCGTTAATTAGTTGGATGTTTTTTTTTTTTAATATTAAGTGGTAATAAGATCAACGTTTATATCCACTAAAATTTAATATTCTGTACTTATCCCAACGTTGTTGTATGAAAGCGAGAGTTATATCAAAAAAAAGCATTAAAGTAGGATAAATGCGTTTAAAATGAGAGTGCTACGGTAAATCTGCGGTGTAATGCTCGTTCACCGCATTCGTAACTGTGAGATCTGAGAAAGAGCAGAAAAGTGTTAAAATGAAAAAAGGTATGCTCCACTGATTTGAATAGTTAGAAATATATACATTTGGTGTAGGTACCCGGGGAAACCTAGGTAGACATTTCACTATCAAATACCGGCGTGTTTGTATGAAAAGGGTAGTTAATGGAGAGGAATCCAAGCAGGTCTGCAATAATCGTAAGATTTGCCTTTCGATACTCTGCCTGTCCCGTAAGGGACTTGGTGTAAAGACATGTGTGTAATGGTAAAAATGTATGCTTAAGTTACATTACTAATATACAAGTAAATAAATACAGTAATCCAACCAATATGTAACTTTTGACAGCTGTCAAATTCTTTTAAGTATTTTATCTATATCCTTTATTCATACTGTTATAACGAATTTTAGCCCGCTTGCAATAGTTAAATTAATAGTTAGAAATAAGAAACTAATAACAAAATATATCAATTTTAATATATTTATTTCGTTAAAAAACTACTATTTGTTGTTTTGTTGAAACATATAGCCGTTAAGAAAACTTAAAAAAAATGATTAAAAACAAAAAAAAATAGCATAGAAAATATTACCAAAAAGAAATATTTTTATGCACTCAGTCAGTTACATAATCGTATTCTTAATTAAGTAATTAATTACAGGGATATTTTAATTTACATGTATATTATATTATAGATCACATCTTTGTGATTCGCCGAATTACTAAAGACAAATTTGTTCATGAAATACATATTAAATACAATTAATATTAATTGTATATATGAAATACATATTAAATACAATTAATATTAATTGTCATCTAAATAATTTATGTTCTTTCCCCCTGTTGGTCCGGATCCGCTGAGCAGAATAGACCAGCTGCCTTCCTGGCAAGCAGCTCGTAAGAGCCAAGCACATGTTAACT
This sequence comes from Calephelis nemesis, assembly GCA_002245505.1. Taxonomy (NCBI): domain Eukaryota; kingdom Metazoa; phylum Arthropoda; class Insecta; order Lepidoptera; family Riodinidae; genus Calephelis; species Calephelis nemesis. The sequence continues at coordinate 6,765 of NJDD01012387.1, read as the reverse complement.
TCTAGGTCAGTAGAATACTGTGCACAACATATCCGGGTAGGCATCTACCGCCTAACCTATTTCTGTCACCATATTGACTCTGTTATATTCCGGTTTGGAAGGTAGTGTAGCCTG